>JABASI010006817.1:0-10454 GCA_019776505.1 Tomocerus nigrus
ACAAAATCGCCGTTTTTGTAGCCAGTGGAAAAAAAGTGAATTTTTAATTTCCAAACATCCCCAAGAGCCTACCTTCTCCCATGGACATCTCCATGGATACTCCACATATCTTGTTAATCAACTGCTTAAAATCCTGCATAGAAAATTTTAGCAATATTCCAGGAAATCCAATTTTCTCTAAATGAAGCCAAGTTTTCCAATTTCGTCGATTTGAATCTTCAAGCTAAACATGGTCTGAGACAGGAAATTCCCCCTCCCCATTCCAAAGTTTGCAGAATGAGTCAATAATTTCACAACTGACTACTTTCACACAAAAAATAACATAAATCAAAACATCATAAGAAAAATTATGGTTGAAATGTTTGACTTTTATTTTAAGCCGGATTGCAGGAGTGTGGTTTAACTTAGAACGACCTACAATTTACCTGCTATTTCTATCTCGGCATGAAATCAAAATTTTCATTTCAGGAAATGTTGGGAAGCATCAAAAATGAATATGATTTGCAAGTCGTTACAGGATCAACTGTGGCTATCTTGGTAGAAGTAATGTCTATCCAAAAAACTAGGCTGAAATCAAACCAAGTTTTTACACGCTTTCAGAAAGCATTACCTATATATGTAGCGTCTCCACCGAGTCAACGAGCTGGTACACTAGCAAGGCACACATCCTTTTGGAAGGTGGAAATGCATGGTAGTAGAGGGTCGGATTAGTCTGATATAAATAATAACTAAATACGTAGGTATGCATAAGTAGTTAAAATAGCTAAAGAGATGAGAATGAAAGTGTGTTTACAATTCGCACTTCTGATTGAATGAGCTGAACGATCAGAACAAATCATTACTGAACATGTCTGTTGAGAAAAATAAAAGTTGAACAAATGGGAATAAGCTCACACTTCTCACTTGTCAAAATCCAAATCTAATGTATGTAGTGAATGCAGTGCACTGTAGGCAACAATAACATTGTTGGCCGTCTGTTCAACTCGCCAATGGTCATCCTGGCTGCCCACTGAATGCCAGCTTATAGCGATATTAGTTTCTGTCTGTTCCATCTTCATGCTTACGTACGTGTGTGAGTAAATGTGTGCATAATATAATTCTGCATACCTATCTGGCTGGCGACTGAGTAAAATGAATTAAATAGATTCAAGAAATCCTGTCTGTTCTCTAGGACTAGTCAATTTATATCACTTGCCTGGCTGCACTTAGTGTTACAAATAAACGTGAAAGAAATGAGTAATATTGTTGGCGTGTCCATAATTCAATTCGCAGTTATTCTACAAATTCTGCACAAGTGATTTAGTTTAACATCATAGAGCTCACAGTTTGATATTATAAAATCTGCTATTGTAAATAATCTAAAGGACATGCAAAACCGGTACCTATAGCATTTCGGCCTGACATGTTTCTGTTGTTCCTGCACATTTAAAAATTCCCTTAGCATATTGTTTAAAGGTTCTGTCTGCATTTTAATAAAAAGTTTGGCTTAGTGTCAGTAAGTATACATAAAAATTACATTATGGACACAGTATTTACAATTTGCATCTAGGATGATGAAGATATTTATTTTATACTATCTGTCGCAGTCTCGCAATCACAGACCAAGTAACTGTCTTTGCCTTTCAACATACTTCTGCCATACGAGCTGTACAAAGCATAAATGAAAAATAATGGCTTTTAATTTCAAAAGCTCATTATATCATCATGCAACAGCAATATGAAATAGAATACCTATTTTATGTTTTTGTGTGAAGTCCCTACAATAGTTGTCACAAATGATTTATTATTATCTAAATTAAAATCTACGAAATGCAAACCACATAGCTACATAATAATGCCACAGATGAGCAGGAAAGTATAATATTACTGTTGTAACGATTTAATAGTGCTTGTTGTGATTGTGATTAGCGTCAATTCGGTATCAACCTGTTCTGATTTTTAGAAATGAACAGTTTGTGTGAAAACATTCAATTTTGTCATTCTTATGCTTTACATCGATGCTATTTAAAACCGTTTTTTCACTCTTGAAGGATAAAAGTGGTCAATTTGTGATCTCAAAATCGATATTTGTGACTTTGTGACAAGTAACAGAAATTAATTTCATCCCAATAGTCAGGGCAATTGATGTCGCCAGCATTAGGCGTTTTGGTTTTCATATCCCTGCCCTGCTTGGGCCCTTCAGCTATGTATGAGATTTTGCATTCATAACTATATATCGGTCGATATCATTTTGCCAAAATAAACGATAGAAATTCTTCTGAATCCTATTTATTAGTAATTATTGATATAAATAAATTGGACAAACTTGAAGAACCCACCTTTATTTCACGTGTTTCCTGTCAAAATCCCAATGAAATAAATCCCCACTTTTGTTTTCTTTGTATTTTTTTGTTCATCTAATATTTTAATTTACAGTGAAAAGTTCTTGGAAATATACAAAAAAATGGCATTGGTCGTTTAACGCCAGCAATGGATGAATAGCAGTGACTTTAGATTTTAGATGTAATGTGGAATGGCACAATGACAGGAATGATCATGGTATTTAGCCTTGATGTAGTTGTACTGGACATCCTAAGAACAGGTACGAAAGGATTTTAGACGTAATGCGTAACGAAATTCGTACAGGTGGGTATAGGTACCTTTAATTCAAGTATCGACTTTAGTTGATTTCATTTTAAATTGTCAGACTCAAAATATAGGTAAATGTCGCTACTAGGATTATCAAAATGAGTATTAATGATACAGATAGAGACAGCCAATTCAAAGAATTCAAAAATTAGTTTTATTGAACATTTGTATATCTCTTGATATTATTACTAATGTAAATCACCACTCTCATTGATTGAAGTTTCTTGGTCACGTAGAAGAAATGCTGCAGACGTGCATAAAAGATGACAGTGAAATATTGCTCGAGTGAAAGTTGATATGAAATTGATAAGTGAGACTATAATTTAGTAAGGCCTTTTGTACTAAGGCAAGATATATCAAGAGGTAGGTGCCCGTGCAGTAATCAGTACGAGTGACATAAAATGTGCTGTAATAGTACATATGCGTTCAAATTGCTTTTGTTACATTGTTTTATTGGTTTAGTGGAAGTTTTTCTAAAGGAGGATTATATATGAATCAGGTTCCACTAAATTTTACATTGTGAGATTGTGACCATAGTGTACATTCTCAGATATCCATAAGAATTTGATTTGACAAAAATCTCAAATCGCCAAGATGTGCGTTCAGATAAGTCGCTTTTCTACTTGGAAAATCCCATTAGCAGAATAAAAGATTAATTTCCATATTTTCTGAACACTACACGTCCATATGGTATCCACTTACTATTAATCATCTTGGCTATTATTATGTACTTAGCTATCGTATATCTGAGCTACGCAATAAGGCAATAGGATGAATGTACATCGCATCATCGTTGTATGTGCATATGGTGAGGAGGAGAAGGCTTAACATGGCAAGCCTCACTCCAGATCTTGTCTGCAATGCAAATAATGCAAATTGCTTTCTTAAGTTGTTTTTGTGTTGTTGCACCTGCTACTTTGTAAAATAGCGAAAGATATTATGCCAATTATGATATTAGCACTGGCAAGTTTAACGTTTACCATGGAATTTGTCACAACAAGCTTTAAGATAAATATGGAAATTAGTATTCAAGAGACAAGATAACTAGAAAGGTGATGCTTGTGGTTTCAACTGTCATGTTCTGACAAAGTCTGTGGTTTTCGTCCACAGAAAATAATTAACCATGTTACCTTTCACATAATGTCTTATCGTATCCCATATTACAATAAATGAAACATGAACAAGACAAAAAATATTGTAAATGAAGAAAATACGTATACGTTACAATCTTGCCATAATATTATGAGCACCATCTCGGAATAGGGATGAGATGAGTGCATATTCTGATTACCTGTTCATTAGAGGAGGACATTTTCTCAGCATCAACAGCAACAACTAGACATACAACAAAAGCAGCATTTTGAAAATACTGCAGAGCACTCTGTCTAATCAACACAGGGCAGGGATAGTTTGACCGAGATTCTCGTTCACTCTAAAAACCAGCTATGAGAGCAAGTCTTAAGAATCATCCAAGTTTCTACACTTTTAAAAGCTCTCTTAATAATAAACAGGCGAGGGTATTGAATGGCGTAGGCCACCCCTATATTAACTCTGAATGAACTGTACATCCTTTATGCTTGAATATGCATTAACTAATTTACTTTAATGGATGTACAATTATTGTACCATTTGTAGCTTAAGTATTTATGATTTATATCAACAGACCGCATCACACCATACACAATACCACACACCGTTGCATTCTAATGAATATTTATGAATACTGAGGCACAATCATTCTCATTCAGTGAATCAATTCGATTATTCAGTCTGCAAAACACAATAAATTACTCAAACCAAGAGATTCATGAAATAAATTTCATCTAATAAAAATATTATTCCGACTAGTACGATATTTATTATGGCAGTTACCCTGTTTGCCCTACACTTATTATTACACACTCAAATCAATATCAAAATGTAGTTGTTTTTATTTGTTTTTCTATCGTCTGTTCCAACTCCACTACACACAATTATTATTTCTACGTGAAGAGAGTACAACTTCAGGGCGCAATTTATTTGTTATTTTTGCAAAAGTGTATTAAAAATTGGTTATCATTACAGATGTTCTTATTATTATTATTTAGTCGGTGTAATTAAACTGCATCTAAGTTATTATGTGGTTTTTATTCTGTGAATAAATCCTATAGTATTATTATGAGGTGATCTCTGACTGGCTCTGAGAGATTCGATCGTATAGAGTTGTACGCAATTGTAGCATTTACAACAACAGATCTAAATTAACCAAGGACGCGAAGACATCATAAACGATCGTTGTTGTAGTCTACAGATACTTACGAGGGTACCTATACAGAGAATGCATAGGATATTATTATAAGCGTAAAAGAGCTGAAGACAAGTCCAAGTGGAACTAGCTGTAACAAAAAACGGGAAGAGAAAAAGTCAAGTGAGGAAGCTTAAAGTGAGAGGTTGGACTCCTCATGCACAACAAACGCCCACCTTATAATAACTTCTCTCCGCCTCAGACATTAACCACTCTTAGCTACACTTTCATTCTAATTCTTATTGTTGTGCCTCAGTCCAAACAATCTAACTTTCTACTCCTTAAAGATAAAAAACAAATCTTGCTTTCCGCAATGAAAGAGCTCTGAAGTTACATGCTTAATTGCTTCACCTGCCCTGATATCCCTCTCACTTGGGACTTCTTCTGTTGCATAAAATGTTAAGATTACTGAATGCGATGGCAAATATTTGTGTACAGTTACAACAATTAAATTCGGAGCACACGAAGGGACAATAAAGGCCATGAAAATGGGAAGTCAAAGGAATCCTTCATGTTTATTCCTGTCCCTGTCTCATGGCTCACTCCTTTCATTCTCATTCATACGAAACTATTTTTCCAGCCCAAGATTGACTGTTGTGTACTTACGTATTTTTAAATTATTACACTATTATGATCATGGACTTATACTATATAAGTAACTAGATTCTCTTCAATATTTATGCAGTATCTACCAAGGCATGCTTCCTTTTGGTGCCTACTTATATAGGTAAGAGAATTTTTAATATAATGTTTACGGTTGTACATTACCATATCAACAGAACAGACACCATGATATTTTTTTAATTCGACAGATTTTGAATTTTATAAGTTAAATAATGAGATATAATCATGAAGCCATTATTTAGTTAGCAATGAATTGTCCAATCATTTACAATTTACAAAATCATTTTCAAATGGCATTATTTTCTTATGCACTTGACTTTGAGTAGGAAAGAGTAGCTAAACGGCAATAAATGTAGAGTAAATATAATGTGGATGTGCATGTATTCTGTACTAGAGCTTGTCTGTATCTGTATTCAAAGCAATGTCCGTTTCGTTATTTTTTGTTCGATTAGGAAAGGGTGACCCCCTGTTTTGTTTTGGAAAAATTCTATCTCCGTGGGGGCTTGTGGATAACGTCTTGAGTCAGACTATTATTACATATCCCAATATTACGTATACTTAGAGTTAGTAATGTTGTCTCTGTTGAAGAGATGGGACGACAGATTGAGTTGAGACGTGGCTATAAGCCTCATACAGAAAAATCTATACTCAGACGACTCAGACAGAGAACTATACACTATTATTATTCTTCGTGCCTAAAATCATGAAAACTGAAGCAATGATGTGAAAAACTTTGGTAAAATTCGTGTCAATACACCATTGCATATTATGAAACGATTACAAAAACGGCATTAATAACAATGCCGTTTTATAGCCCGAACTTTAATAAAATGCTAAATACTTAAAATTAATGCCGTTGATATTGCTTCTGTTTTATTTCCATGCAATGCAATGCAATGCAATAACAGAGTTAAATAAATGTTGTTGAGTGTGTGAGGATTTCTGCCTATCAGCTTTATGAATTGGAAGAAGGGATTTTGTTGGATTGAAAGTTGAAGCCACGCGATTCGATGTACAGATCGTCTGACGATCATCGTCTACTTAGAGCACATTCAATTACAATGTCTTTTTTTTAGTATTTGTATAGTATAGCTAATGCCGCAGTACTTTACTTGGTTGTGCATTATACTTATCCTTATAATATTTTTAATATTATGTTATATAAAGCAGGAATGGGTTATAATATTATTTGTGACATAGAGAGTGTGGGGAAAGGGAAGGAAGACGGGCACTGGACTACAATGCATTAGGAATAGAATTAGAATTTCCCAAAGTGAAGAGACACATGGGAACAATAAAGGACAAGAAAGCGGCAAGGCAGCAGTAACTGCTGTCTCCGTATCACGACTCAAATCAACCAACAAAAAATTGAGTCAAAAGTAAAGTTATGTGTATGGATAGATGAAATAAAGTTTGAGAATGTGGAGAGTCGGAGATTGTCCGTGTTTCATTTTCATTCCAGCCAGCAGAGAAATGTCTTCAGGGAGGCTGCTCAGTAGGGAAGAGGTCGGGAACCTGCTTTGGCCCAACCAAAGTTCACAGAATACGACAGTCAACTTTATCAAATTTCCTAAGTGTTTCCTTGTCCTCTGTGCGTTGCATGACACAGGGATCCGTCCATCTACATCTTCCTTCCTTATACGACTCCAGATGAAATTACTATGCATTTAAATCTCCGAGGTAAAAATACTTAAATATTAGAGGTGCCTTAACTATTGCCTCCGTTGATATCTCCACTGGCCTTAGTGCCCGCAGCTTCACATTAGACTACACACACATCTGTCTATTCTGCCCACTAAAATATTTCCGCAGTCAAATATTTAAGTGTCAGCCAAAAAAAGTTTCATTTCGGTGAACAATTTCAATCACGAAAACTTGCGTTTCTGTCGCTTCTTCAACATCTCATGGCGGTAGGTAGCCCCGTGGTGGTAGAGCTCCTAGTGAGACAACTAAGGCGACAGCACCAATAACAACAAAAACAGTAGAAGGACACAAAATACCTTCAAATAGATATTTACCTACCGAATATTAAAGCAAAAACTTTTTGTGTGTACTGTGTAACATCTTTCCTTTCTCCTGCAATTATGGTCTATACATGCGTCAGTGTCAGTGTCATGCTCATACCTATTATATTATGTGCATTTCTTTTTTCATGGTTTCCGTTTTCCGTGCTCTATTAAGCCTTATCATCACTTAGCATTTCTCACCCTTAGCATACACCTTGATTTACCTGTAATTACGGAAACTATTTTACGTTTGCAAATCGTTATTCAATTTTTTCAGTGGCAATAATTCAAATTTTCCTTTCTCTCATAACCAAGTTACTTAAAGTGGTCTAAAACGTTTTTGACGTAATGAAAGAAGTTGAGACAGTTGAGAATTTAGAAGAGCAGTGGAGTGGAGCTACCTGGTGCAACTGCACGACTTCAAGTATGTTGTTAGGGCTAAAGTCCAAAACCAAAGCAGTGGCCCCAAATAATATCGTTTCTAAAATCAAAGCCCCAAGGATTACTACCTGTTACATTGTTTAAAGGGATCGGATTTGAATCCTGTGTTTTTTAATAAGGAAATAACATGGAAATGGAAGTTGTAGAAAAGGACACAGAGTTCATAAATCATCTTACGTTGGTTTTATGCTAAAATATTCCAGTCACTCTTTAGGTCGTCCATGTAGGTAAGTGGTAGTACGTAGGACTTGAAAGTTACAATTATGTAGAAGACAAGTGTACATTATGGCACTTGGTTTTTTAGCATGGTACTGAGCACCTGGACTGTCTGTCCATCAGCAGTGTCCATCAAACTCCTACTCAAAACACATATTATGAGTGTACAATGCAAACAACTTAACAGGTCACGTTCAAACAGCAAAGATGAATATTGAAATCAAAATTTTCCTATGTGTCTAGAATTTCTATGGATTAGCTAAAGGATATTACGGGCAGATAATAATATAATAAATAATAGGTAGGTATGCATTTATGAAGAAGCATCAGAGGGTAGTACTGTAGTAGTAGTAGTAATAGAAATTAGACCCACCTACCCATCTTCTGTAGAATATTGCAATAATTATATTATGTGGGTTCTTTAGCATTATCATGAACATAATTTAGATAATTATATTTATATGGGCTTTCTGCTTAATCATAGAACTGTGTAGGCAGTCTAGGCAGTGGCAGGCAGGCACAGAGCAAGTTGAGTTCATTCAGAGAGGAGAGCAATGTGTTATTGCATTGTATTGTTGGATAATTATTATTATAAGTAAGAAGAGTGCGCGTGAGAGTGAGTGCTATGTTGGTTGTTAAGTGCCTAGCCAAATGCCATTGCCATGCCACACCACGCCAAGCAAGCCAAAACCAGGTGATATGCTCTGGCTGATCGTGAGCTGTATAAATAGTGGCTATTAATCTTCTCTTGACTTCTCGACTTGACTTGAGTCTGAAAAACTGGGTTCTTTACATGGAGAAATGAGAATTTAGCTGACAATGAGAAAGGATGTGTTACTTCATTTGCTTTCCTTTCCATGGCTCTTTCAAACAGATAGTAAATGAGACTGACTGAGAAGTACATGAGACACCATAAGGAATGGTTATGGCAACAAACAGCAATAGCACAATGAATGAATGTATAATTCATTTTCTGTCACGACGACCAAACGAGCCCAAAACTATTGTACCGCCCGAAATCCACTGCAACCTCAAAGTGCAACATGAAATGATGCAACAGGATGGTGGAACTGAATCCGAGAACCAACCTTATCATCCTCTAACCTCATTGTTTCCTCTCTCTGTCACAGACAGAGTCACTTTTCTCTCGCTTCTCTAACCATTCAACTCGATGGGGACACTGACAATTCTCAATTACACGATCACATCCTTCATTACCTCCTCTATCATCAAATAACACGTCAAAATAGAGATAATAATATAGTAGATAGTGGATACCCACACACATAATAGTATAACTATTTTATTATAGTGTAGTAAAAAGTGTCCCTTCTTTAGATAACACTATGAGAAATTAGCAGAGGCTGTAAGAATGGGATTGTGATGATGGCTGCAGATCCGTGCCCCCTAAAATTATATCATACATTAAAAATGACAAGACAAAGGTCAGCTCAGCACAAGATCCTATTGTCAACAATTGACACCAACTAAAATTTCCAACCTGTTCATCTTCAGCCCAGTTTAAAAACAGATTTGTAAGCAACTCCTCATCTGTCTTCATTACATGATGGATTGACTCCATTCTTCTTTCGCCTGCCATCAACAGCTCCGTCCTGTTCTCCCCTCCTTTCTTCACATTCTTATCCAGAGCATTATGCAATTCCCGGTAATGTCTGTTTTCGCTGTCGATTAAAGGCACCGCTACAATCATCTCATTTGGGAGCTATTCAAAATGCAATTGATAGATTTCAGCTAAATAATAGCACTCATCACAAGAAATGGGTTCTGTCATCATAGTAACCGCTATAAGTATCACAAGGGATAAATGTAAATGACTTTGTTCAACCTGCGAGTATACCGATCGTTATACCTTATAATGAACCATGTAAAGGATCTAATGATGTGTCGTTACAGTTTTTAGAAAGAAGAAAAATATTTGTGCATTTCTTTGCCTCGGACACAACATTCCATCCATTGAACTTTTGAAATCAATTCCTTCGCACATCTGAACTTTCCAACATTTCCTTTATAAGCATTACAACACAACATCAACTTTCAACAGTCATTCAACTACCTTATAAATAAAAAACACTGATTTCTTGTTACCGAAAAGACATATACTAAGAAAGTGCCTAAAAGTCCCTAATACCCACAATGCAGGCTTACGATTTGGGTCCAAGTCCTTCGACTCAACTATATTCATTGGCTGCTGTGGTCAGCTGTTAGCCAATGGAATTAGTTGAGTCGAGAGGAGG
>JABASI010006818.1:0-10453 GCA_019776505.1 Tomocerus nigrus
AATATTCTGAATTAATTTTTGCATAGCTGCCTAAGTTTATGAGGGTCAACACAAGATCTATTGATGAATCATAATAACAATGCGATTTAATTTTTTAGAAATCGAGCTATTGCTGATTACATGAGTGCCAGTGGCTACCATGAATCAGTTGAAATATTTAAAAAGGAATCGGACATTCCCGGTGAAATGGAAAAGAAATTCTCTGGTCTTTTAGAGAAAAAATGGACTTCAGTAATTCGCCTACAGAAAAAGGTGAACAGTGTTTTATTTTGGTATTGCTATATAGAAGGTGTGTAGGGACATAAAGGGTTAGTATAGTAAGAGTTTTAAGACAGCTGACTAAATCTTTATTCATCTCCCAGTCACTCTTAAAATGACACAATATTCACCATTCTAACAGTGAACACACCTTTTTTAACGTTGTTACTTTGTCATTTGTTTCAATATTACATCAAAAGCAGATGTTTTTATTTTATTTTAGACAATATTTGCAATTAGTGTGATGATTATGATTATGACCTTTATATTCTAATTAATATTAGGAATTAAACAATTGTCTTTTGAGTACTAAGTCATGATGATTGGAAAATGTAACACTAAGATAGGTGGAGTAGTGTCTGTGCTCTTGCTATTTGTTGAATTTGAAGCATTTGTCATATAAGTATTAGCAGTCACGTAAACGTATAAGACGTTTTAACTTGAAATTATCATCGGCAGTATTATGCTAAAGCGACCGCCCTGCCTAATTATTGTTTTGACATTTGACATTGTAATTTTTATATATTGTATATCGTGACTCTGATTTCTACAAGATTTTGAATGCTGTGGTCTTCACTTTTACGATTTTGAGTGTTCTCTCTATAATATTGCTACTGATTAGTTAATAATTTTTATTTTGTTATGTTAGGTGATGGAGTTAGAGTCGAAACTGTCTGAAGTCGAGAAAGAGTATTTGTCCGGAGCCCCGACACGAGAAAAAAGATCACCAGCTGATTGGATTCCACGCCCTCCTGAGAAGTTCATGCTTCGAGGCCATCGAGCTCCAATTAATCGTGTCGCTTTCCATCCCGTCTATTCTTTGTTGGCTACAGCATCAGAAGATGCAACTATTCGAATCTGGGATTTTGACACTGGGGATCATGAGAAAACTTTAAAGGGGCATACAGATTCTGTTCAGGATGTGGCTTTTGATCATACAGGAAAGTGGTTAGGTAAGCCGGTTGATTGAAAATTTTCGTGCTCAAATTATTTGCCACTATTTATATTTCTGTGAAACTGAAGTAAAGGCTAAACCCTTTTTTCGAGAATATGATTGGAACATTTGTCCAAATCCGTTAAGGACAATTCAAAATTATAAAGCGTCCACTTTCTATGATAAGATCCTGTATTGATCATTTAAGTTATCTACAGTTCATGTTTAAATGTTATTACTGGCTCTACTGAACGATAGGACAGCTTTTCCTGTCATTATAACTTCAGTTGATTGCCAATTAGTTTACTAAATGCAGCAGGCATAATTTAAATGCACGTGACTGTAAAGTCCTCTCATTGGTTTGTTAAGAATTTATTATTAGTTGCTCTCAAGTAAGGAAGGTTGAAGCAAGTCCAAGTTTGTTATTTTCCGTTAGAAGTAATCATTCTATTAAAACTGAATCATAATTGATACAATTTTCTGTTTTGTTATTGGTAGCATCCTGTAGCGCCGATATGTCTATAAAGTTATGGGACATCACAACTTACGACTGTGTCAAAACTCTCCGTGGTCATGATCACAATGTCTCAAGCGTTGCCTTTCTTCCCTCGGGTGATTATCTTGTGTCCTCTTCCCGAGACAAATCCATTAAACTTTGGGAAATCTCAACGGGCTACTGTGTTCGGACATTTGTCGGACATCGCGAGTGGATAAGGATGGTTAAACCCAATCCTGATGGCAGTCTACTAGCTTCATGTTCTAATGATCAAACTGTGAGAATTTGGGTGACTAACAGTAAGGAATGTAAGGTCAGTATCGAATTGGCTCTTTTACCGTTAAAAATAATAGGAAAATTGCATGGCCAAATTTTATGAAGTTTGTGACGTGACGTAACTATAAATACTATAATACATACAAGTCCTTTTTCACGTCATTCATTAATTTTTAATACATATTATAATATCAATGATAAAATGAATTCTATAAACATTGTAAACTTTATAAAAAATATTGACCGAAATGTTCTAGGTAGTCTTAAATGTTTCAAAAGTAAGATTCTAAGTAAAATTGATTTGTTGCCAGGCGGAGCTGAGGGATCATGACCATGTAGTTGAATGCATTGCATGGGCACCAGAATCCGCAGCTGAGCCAATCTGTGAAGGATCAGACAACAAAAAATCAACTGGACCTTTTTTAGCGTCTGGAAGTCGAGATAAGGTAAACAGATGATTCCTCAATGCTTGCATTAACACAACTTGTATTATTTGTATTTAATTTAGCCATGCTGTGTGTGTATATTAACAGACTATTAGAATCTGGGACATTGGAACCAACACATGTGTCGTTGTTCTTGTGGGACATGATAATTGGGTGAGAGGCTTAGTTTTTCATCCAGGAGGTAAATATTTACTTTCTGCAAGTGATGATAAAACGTTGCGCGTTTGGGAACTTGCAAATAAGCGATGCAGTAAAGTTCTGGAAGCTCATTCTCACTTTTGTACTTCCGTAGGTAAGTGTCCAACAATTTGTGTTTAAAAAATAATAATCACAGAAATTCAAGACTGATAGTGTTTTTTTGTTCGTCAGATTTTCATCGTATGCATCCATTTGTCGTTACTGGAAGTGTGGATCAGACTGTAAAAGTGTGGGAGTGCCGTTAGTTTTATCGAAAGGGGTTTTACATGCAGAATTAAATAATATTTTAAGTTATTTCGTCAAGTTTAAACCTAGATATACTGATTAGCATATAGATTCAGGATGAACAGAATAAACTATATAAACCTAGTTCGCATGTAATTTAACTTGTTATCGGGCCCTCGAAAAATGCGTACGGTCCCAGGTAGGAAGGAAGGTGCCTTCCCGGGAAGGAAGTAAAAAGTACCTTCCAGGGAAGGAAATAAAAAGTACCTTCCAGGGAAGGAAATAAAAATTCGCAAAGAAAAAAATTCACAGGAAGAAATTTTTTCCCGAGAAATCGGGAATTTTTTTAAACGCGGGGCCGGGGGTCCCCGGAAATCGGAAAGAATGCTTCCCTGGAAACGGGAAGGTATTCCTTCCCGGTCCCGGAAAGAAAACATTTTTCGAGGGCCCGCTTGTTATATTGCTAAATATTAGCAAGTTAGATGTTTGAGTGCAGAAGCAGCTATTTAATCTTTGGCAAAAATTGTAAGTGAAAATCTACGTTGTTTTTAAAATCCAGAAATTGCACTTAGTTTCCTCGGTTGTACATTGAATTGTTCTTTACATGAATATCTTTAAAGCTTAATAAACCAGTATTTTGTCAGATTTTGTTTTTGGCAGGGGTTTTTGGTTTACGATCAATTGATCACACTTGTAAATACGAACATCGTTGTAATGTATAAAAATGACTGCTAATTAACATACCGTTCAGGCCGTTCACACTCTGCGTACGCATATAAAATATAGGAATTGATTAGTTAAACAGATACAAAATATCTCTCAACGACCAACTTTACTTCCAGACGTATTCCTCAAGTCATTTCGATTGGAAGCTCCTGATTTATATTCTACTACTTTTAATATTTACACGAGGAAGTAGTTGCATTCTACACATTGAGTACAGTTGTCCAAAGTCAAAGTCATTTCAATTTTTAACATGCGGAATCGTGTAACTACAAGTATGTTTATTTGTCATGGACGATATTTTAAAGGAATTGGATTTCATGTAGGCAATTAGTTTTATTGATGACAATTGGCAGATATTTAGCAACGATAAATAGATTCGTTATAACAGCAATGGTAGGTAAACAGCATTTTATTTGTTCGTTTCATGTAAAGTTAATAGAAACAATGATTTCTCCTTAATTCCAAAACTGTTAAAATAGTACTTACCTATTCCATTTTTAAACTACATACATATAAAATAAAGAATACAATTTCGTTTTGATAGAATATTTATGCATTGCTGATGGCATCATGTGTGATTGTGTGTAGAATCTTTTTACTTTTACAATTGGTACTTGACATTACAACATGTAGTCCAACAAAGGTACTGATACTGGTTCACTATTTGCCTTTAGGTAGGAAAAGGATAGAAATAAGAGTATTGAAGTAGGTATCTCGTACGATGGTTTGATACAGAAAAAGGAATAAAGGAATACTCTTATAGTCATCTAATCATATAGGATTGAATTCGATAATGTTATTGATGTAGATGTGTTAGGTAGTAATGTATAATTCTGGTATGTTGCATTGTACGCTAACGTTAATAGAGATGATTGCTGATTGGTAGACATTTTATGGGGGAATTGTTTCTGATAAATTACTAATTACGTTGACAATAAGTGTAGATTAGGTAGGTGACTTCTCAAAAATTAATGTAAAGAAACGTTACCGTTTGATGCTAACGTTGTACTTTTGTATAGTAACTAAAGCAGGTGGTTCTTTTCGCAAGCATATTAATACTGGCGTACTAACTGCAATCTTTTGGCGCAGTGGCGCTAAACGCTTCTTTTTGTGATGATAGTTTTATTTTACAAAAATAATGTGGTTTAAGGAATATCTACTTAAAACGGACGCTTGATTCTTTACGATTACCTACCTACTATATACTAAACGCGAATTCTGCAATTGTATACACAATGCTTATACAGAAACATTAATAACAAAAGTAATTTATGTGTGAACTGAGTGCTGTATGAATGCAATTATGTATACCTGTTACTCTTTAGTTTCATAAAGTGTAAATTAGCATCTTTTTTATTTATAACTGGTATGACATGATTACATATTAGTATTTGATAAAATAGCAAAGTAAGATTTAAAATAAATATTATGGATCTCTCTTGTGTTTAATGCACACTGTAAAAACAATCAAAACTAATGTAATTTTGTTTAATACTACAGCATTAGAAGAACTACACAGTAGCTAACGATCATGATAATTTTAAGTTCTTTATTGCATAGGTATTTGTATGATCCGGTCGTGAGTTGGTCCAAAGACAACAGGTTAAGAAACTTTAAAAATAATACAAGTGTTATTATGAGGACGTCTACTACGAAAAATGACAAAGTCAAACTATAACTACGTCTGTATTTATAATTCATAAACATCATTCACAAAATAGAGCTATATAAGCGCTGTATGTCACATCTAACTGAAAATAAGGTACTTATAATATTGTGAGAAAACAAATCGCAAATAACTATAGAAAATGATGTTACTGTTTGCACATAAATAGAATGTACTCTATTAGATCCGTATGTTCTCGTCACACAGGTCTATGTGAACAATGAGACACTACTATTGCTAAAGAAATTAAAAATATAATGTTATTTATGCTGCATAAAACTTGTTAACTTGATAACATAACACGCTAACAACGATTAGTGTCAATATCTACATTTTGCTACACCTAAGTTATTTGTAGCTATAAAAAGTGTAAGGATATGGAATGTATCTGCTTCGCTCTGTTTCCTTTCAATAAGTTATGTATTGTAAATTGATTAAGTTCATGTTTCTCCGGAATTGTTTTCCGTTTTTAAATGCGAGTTACATTTCTTTTAGTTGCTATTAGCCTACATTACATTATAAACACGAAATTTTATGTGAATTGCTGAAATAAATTTTTCTAGTGTGGAGTGGACTGGAATTCAAAGATTAATTTGATTTCGCTCTATTATTTTCCAAGACAGTAGAACGTACACACTAGTACGATTCATAAAGCTAAATTTCAATAACTGATTTTTATATTATAATATGATGTACAATGTTCATATGCACAATACTTTAATACTTTTTAATATTATATAGTTACAATTAACTAGGTATTTATTATAGTAAATGCAATAGGTTGGTAACAATTCCGCCCAGGAATTACCCATTTGTATCCAAACACCCAAACTTCTCAAAAATCCAATATTTTATAAATGCGTTGGGGGGAGGCAGGAAAGCTGTTTCAAAATATTCCTTCTGATTTAATGCGAGGATAGAAGGCAATAAAATGAATCTGTAAAGTGCAACAGTGCAAGTGTATAGTTTCACAGTTAAAATCAAATGTTTAGCTCGATTGTCTTTTTTATTGTGGATGGAGAAATAAGTAGAATATATTTGTGAGGCCCTTTAACCGAAAGTCTACATTCAATACGGGCACAGTCGGATATAACCAGAAACCTAATTTCATGAAGGTGAGCAACTTCTACCATGAAACAAAATGTCTCTGGACTTGACCCATCAACTTTTTAATGACTGCAGCATCAGTTGCTAGCTTCTAACTACATGTACATGCGTGTACTATTTGCATTAGTTATAATTTACAATTGCAGTTTGCGGGTATTACTAAGTTTTACAATACAGATGTGAAGCTGTTTGCATTTTAGTACTTCGTTTTAAAGGTTTCACGTTGGACAAAGTTAATAGTGATAATAAACCTCTTTAACACAAAACTTAAAAACGAATCATCCCGAATCCCAACAGCCGCAATTACACGCAGCGAAATATCGTACTGTATTATCATATTTTAAATGGAATATTTAAATGATAATGTAAAACGTAGGACTAAATAAATAGTAGATATAGGTACCCACGATTTTCCATGTATTATCTACGTGGAATTGGAAAATACTCGTAGTACATCGACTATCTACTACTACAGTAGGTATTTAGTATTATAGGGATCTGTATAAGAATATAGGTCCCGAATTCAAATAGACAGTTGAGATGCTGTTGAAGAAATTAAATCCTGGCATCACTATAGAATAGCTTAATGGATAAAGTATCTCTAGCAGTAACTCAGCACTCCTGACACACATTACGACCCGTATAGAACTCCAAGAAAAGAGGAATGATTCAAGTGTAAAACTTGAGTTACGAAATTGCACCTTACTACGAGCATAGTAGTCACATTTCTTTTAAAAGAGCCTATGGCCACAGCATATGAATCAAATACTATATCTACGCAAGCTAAAAGTGTCCTTAAAATTTGAACGTTGCTTGTAGTTGTACGTAGATTTCGTACACCGTGTCCCAGAAACATTTTACTGTTCATTTTGTACTAGAGACGCTAGCAAAACGTAAATGTCAAAATTAATAATTTGTTCAGCAGTTAGGGAAATATAGAAGAATTATGATCGAAATGGAATTATCATAAAATTTAGAAAGCTATATTGTCGTTGTAAATTCTTAATTGTATTCTGATTTGAAAGTCATAAAAAACTGAAAAAAACGCACAACGCCATTGCATATAGGTAGCTACTATAAAATAGAGTGGTGTCCAATTTGTATAAATTTTTGCTAGATGTACAGCTTGGCATTAATTCACCGAATTTTGTTTTGCACCGTAGTAGTCTTAGAATAAGTTGTTAAGCAGACAAGTATTAAAAAGTGTAGGAATTGAAGATGCAGTGCGGTTTCGTGACTCGGGTACACTGCATTGATATGTGTGGAGTGTCTGACGGAGGAGAGATGCACACTTATGCCAAAGTGAAACCGTGCAAAAATAAAATAAGCACAAGACATGGTCTAAAGAGGATGACATCAGCGTGTGTGTTTATCCATGGCCTGCCAGTTGTTTATTTGGGCTTGTGCCTATGCAATGCCATGCCTGCCCAGCCTAGTCTAGCACAGCAACCAACATAAATAATTCTGCTTTGTAATGGCAATGGCAATCCCTTTAACTCAAACTTGAGACTTTAACCAACCTTCTATGCACTAACTTTTCACTTCTATCACTTTCGGTAGAGATTGTGAAGAGGCATCAACGAAATACTACTCACACTGAAAGGCTTCACACGCAAACAAATCTCGTTGCAAAGATACATACAATACACACATACTACAGCACAGTACTGCATGTATAATATTAGGTTACGTACATCGTACATAGAACTACTCCGTGTCTGTCTAAAAGGCTTCAGTACACGTAATATTATTATCGGTCGAGATCAGTTTCATTACCGATACAGATTACAAGATCTGCTAACTACGAGTGAAGGAGCAAACTAGGAAGGCACGTCTCTTTTAACAAGTAAGAGCTAGTAGAGAGAGGCAGAAGAAGACAGGGCAGAGCATCCGAGCAAGGAGACAGAGAACGATTGAAAATCTCTGTCAGGAAAGTGAAGAAGCTCTGAGGCTCTCAATTTATTCATACGAGTGATTCCCAGTTATTTATTATTATTATTAACACTAATTTCTTCTCTGAATCTTTTGCATCTACATAACACAACTCAATGGTGGAGAAATCAGAGGAAAAACTGGCGTCTGTTAATACCAGCAGTGGGAGCACCATCTCAACAGCTAACAATAACAGTCCTCAGCATCAACCTGTGACCAAACCAACCTCCCTAGAGACGAACAAAAGTAGCCCTCCTTACAGAAAAAATATCGGCAGCCCCAAACCTTTTCATTCGCAACAGAAATTCAACCCATTATCTCCTCAAAGTGTTTTCCATCAAGATCCTGACCGACCTCATTGGGAACAGAATCGGGAGGACGGACGCAATCCCTTTTTTCACAATCTGGACGCAGAGAAAGAGGAGGACGGGTCCACAGTTATAGTTCCAGATCCTGTGTCAGTGGCTGCTGCTATTGCGGCTCTTGAGCTTTCGAACCCTAACCCTCACCCACCCAAAAAGTCAACGCTGAAAATGGGAAATTCTTGCTCCTACAATCTCAAACATATACCTCATCAGCAGCAACAATCCAAGGTAAATATCATGTCATTCACATTAATTTCATCATTTTCATCCCTGTCCATGGTCCATACAGACATGAGATTTCTCTTTCTAAAAATATTTTATTCTATTCTATTCCATTTGCGAATACCAACTCATATAAGTATTTACCTACTGGAGTTATTAATTACGCGTGCCAGTAAATATGCCATAAAAATCTTGGGATTATTTGTGGATGAGAAACAAAAATTACAATATTGTGTCATAGAGAGTATTACTCTATAATATTTCTGTGAGCATGACGTAAGCCAGACGTAACTTAATATCTTTTTTTCCTATTACATTTATAAATCTTATATACGTACTTAGCACGTTATGCAAGGCATGCTATTATAGCTATAAATACTCAATAAATGTGTAATTAATATGCACTTTTGATTCAGAAATTACTATTATTTAGTATTTAGACTGTCAAAAAACTAGATATTATTACTTCTAAAGTATCATTTTGCCTCGACAGCCTGGATTTTTGATCATTACATATAACAACGAATGTTATCCTGCAGGATTAGAAAATAATATTTCTGTTATTGATATTTTAATTAGAGTTAAAATTTATATTTTACTTTGAGTGCAATTGAATCTTCTCTGAAATTCTTGCAAACAACCTGATTTTTATTTGCAGATTTTGTTAAAAGAAAATTATTGGTAGGTATACTAGATTATAGCAAATAAATATTTACATTAAATAATAGTACCTACTTAAATCAAGGCAAAAAAATGGTGGATTTTGATATAATACGGAAGTACTCGAAGTAATTTTTTATACGTATTTAAATTTGACTGATTGAAAATTCTTAGACAAGTGCACAGTGTATCAAATAATTTTACTGGTAGGTACCTCATATCTAAAATAAATCCTCCAATTTTGGCTTTAAAATTCCAAGTTGCCTCTGACTATTATTTCTTCGAGAATGAATTATACCTATACATAAAAAGTCTATAAAGCGTAGAGTTGTAAATAGAGTTAGCAAGAAATATGAAACAGGTTCTATGAGCAAGCTTCTAATTGATTAATTCGATTGACGCTGAGGATCAATCGAGGCGTACGAAATTAGTTACTTTTAGAAATTGAAACTGCACGATGTGCTTTTTATTTGTCAGTCAAATTAATTATGTAAATCTTAATAGGACACTTGAGGAAGGTCTTATAGATATTTGCGGTACTATTTAATATCGGAATTTTATAGACGTATGCATCATAATATTCTTGTTACATGGAAGTTACGACCTTATTTCGAATGATTGCGTAAGACGTGATTGGCATGAAGGACATTTCCAGAAGCGTACCTAACAGCGTCTTAATACACCTTTAACTGGCTGTATCTGTATAATTATATTAACACGTTAGCACATAGTTCTTTCCTCCTCTGTGTTTTCATCATGCATGCATGTATGATTAAGGTAGGCATTCATTGGATTTTGAGTTTAGAGGCTCGGCCAGATAGTTATGTAGTACACAAGGAAAGAATGAATGTAACGATACATTATGCATTAAGGAAAGGTAGTCGGGTTGAGATAGGAGGATATATTGTGCGACAAAAAATTTAAAATTTTCCCATAAGAATA
>JABASI010006819.1:0-10453 GCA_019776505.1 Tomocerus nigrus
AATGATTTCTTGACTTACTTTACTACTGCAATTAATACTTTGACTAAATAAAACCATTTTTTGTTATGCTTATTGGTTATGAAACTTATAAATCGTTTTAAGGATATTATTACTTCTTTTTCACTGTCCCATTTTCTTTTTCTATGGGGTCAAAAGTCCCCTTTCACTAATAACTTTTTTTAGGGACAAAATGCCCTTTTACAGGGACCCATAATATTTTACCCAATTCAAATTACCATATTTACTTGTTTGACAAAAGCATTTACGCAATTATAGTAATAATATTATCGTCATGGAATGAATAGGATAACAATAAATTGAAATTGTTACTTACTTCGCAGGGGGCTTGGTCCGAAAGTTGAAATTATATGCAATGACAATTCGACCCGCTGAATGATTTTTTGGTAAATAGACTCACTTTCTGGAGTAGATTCCATCAGGACACTAAAGCTCTGAACTTCAAACCACCGTCGAATGGCTTCGATAACCAAATTGTGATTTGAATGAAGTTGATACAACGAAGATGCATTGGCGATCATATCATCCAAACTTTTTCTTTGATATTCTTCATCCTTATTTTTCAGGGCAAGCAGTTTTCTTTGGAACGTATCCTCAATGCTTTTTATTTTTTGAAACGACGACGAGAAGTCGCATTGATCGCATCTGAATCGTTTGTCAAGGGACACACATTGCGGTGGAATCATCGACCCATTGACACATGTCGGGCATTTCCCCGAAGAATAAGAAGTTCCTAACTCAGTTGGATCAAGGCATCGGTCACAGCCACACCAGAAGTTGAATCGCTTGAAAAGAGAGTCTCGACGCTGCCGAGTTCCTTCATGAAAGTAATCTTCCGTGTAGGGAATCGTTATCATCTCTCCAGCGATAATTTCCTTGCGAGTGTAAAGTCCGATAGAAGAACAAAGTTCGTTTCGCGAACGGACCAGATGCCATTCAGTGTTAGGCGCACAGCTGTGTGCGATCAAGCAGCAAGTAGCGTACAGGGCATAATATTTCTTGCCTCTGCCAAAATGTATTCCATTATTAGTTTACTTTGTATATGTTGGCGAGAAAATATTAAAAGTCTGTTACATTTATTAAAGCTTTTATCAATATCGTAGAACAGAATAATAAATGTATCTACTTCCATATCCCTCTCATCGTGTACCATCTAAAGAAAATAATTCTACCTATTTCCTACTTATTACATTAATACCCCAAAGAAGCTGATTAATAAACCAATGGATTACCTAATTCATTTTTCTTTGACTTTCATCATTTTTAAATACGTTTAACTGAAGTTAATGTATTGAAAAAATGAGAAAAAAATAGGTTCAGCATGTCAGTCAATATGCAACATTCATTTTTCGTGACGACAATTATTCCAAACAAGAAGGACAATATATAACTTCATTTAGAAATTCTTCGTACCTAATGATTTAAATTATTTGACAACAGCCGGTTTAAAATACAAGCTTACGCATATTTCTCCCTACTTTGAAGGCATTAACACATTAAAAAATATTCCAGTTTGTTAAAATATTAACCTTATAAGGCCCAAACAATAAAGATTTTCGGAGTATTGGAGTATTTTGTAGGCATAGTAACGTATCAACTACTTAATGTTATCTCAGTCATGTTGAAGCCTTGATACAACTATGGAGATGGAGCAATGCTTGTCCAGGGGCTTCATCCCCGAGAGCCCTTCACTACGCCTACGAATAACCTACCCATAGTTAAATTGCACACTTACGACTGTTCTCCTTCAATTTCTTCCTTAAAAGTAAAAGAGTTGATTCTCATTAATTTCACGATTTTCTTGATGTAATCTAAGGAGACATTGAGCTTGCACGAGGTTTGCAAAAATAATTTTGCCTCCAGAGAGAGTTCTTGTGCATATTCTTCGTATGTTGGATTCTCAGTGCCAAAGGTTGCTGTCAAATTCATAGCTTTCTCCCATTTCTTTTTATCCTTCTTTTCCAGCTGAAGAAATCGGATCAAAAACAAAAATTTGACAGGAACCGGGCTAGGCAAAACTCCATTACGGCTCAAAACTTTGCACTCTAATTTTTGATGACCGTCCTCCTGAAAGAATTGATTGCAAAATTTCCAGGAATTACAAAATTGTAATAATCAAAATCAAACTCCTGCTTCTGTGAATTGATTTCTAATTCTGCGCATTTTACGTTACCTTTGAACAGGTCAAACTGCAAAACCCCCAATGGCAATGACGACACCTGATGACCTTAGTCTTGTCAATGACTCTATAGCAAGAAATGCAAGTGATCTTTTCTTCGTCCAGAAGAGTATCCTTAAAATGAGAATACACAAATAGAGCATCTTCTTTGAAAATCATCCGACCAGCAGGCAGAGTTTTCTCAGCTACCAAATATCGACCAAATGTTTCGGAATTTTTCATCACAAACGGAAACTCTTGTCTGGTGCTCATCTTGTTACCTGTGACAAACAAATGCGAAACTACTTAATGGTTTTATCAGAATTTGTTCGTCGGTCTCTAATTGTGACTGACGACTGCGGTCAGTGGTGACTTACGCATCTACCTACCTAGTAAAGAATGGACAAAGTAGGCCACAGCGATTCAGTATTTCAAAAGATGTTCGATAGCTAAAATTAGTGAAGTTCAATGAAATTCGTGAGCACTGAGCACAATATCGATGAATGATTTTAATGTCCAGTCAGCAGGCGTCAAGTCGAATACAAAATACAATAATACCTACTCGCCCACTCCTCTCAGATGTCGGAGAGTAGCAACAAAAGGAAAAGTTGACTTGCAAACTAAAATGATATTCCAAATTCCCAGTCCAAGGTATAGTAATATCAAAACGCCCCAACAAATGGAAATTGTCACCTCAGCGTCCCAATGAAATAACCCTTACCCATCTATGCACCAATAATGACCTGACGAACAATTTTTAATATTTTTTATTTATTTCGTTTTTGGGGCCATGTACCCTTTAAACTACTGTATCACTTGGGATGGACAAACTTTCTACACTCTTGAGACCGCGTAAAATTGGCAATTTTTACTATATAATTCCATGTTCTGTGAGACTGCCAACGCTTAGCTGCAGATTGCAGAGCTTAATCTGCATTTCAACATTGGCAGTACCGAGAAGGAATGGAAGCAACCTCCAGGCTTGTAATGAGTCGTCCATTTTGATAGGATGGAGACACGTTTTAAGATGTTTTTCAGGTACCACTTCATGCTACCCCTGACTTGTATCCACGAGTCTACAAGTATCAACCCTGCTTGGTACGCATTTGATCATTTTTATATTCTCTAATTCTGTGCCAGACACCAGCCACCCCACCCCGTATAGCCAAACACACAATATGAACCCAATGTTTGTGGAAATATCTAAAATATTATTTCGTTCCAAAAGGTGGATTGAAGATGTATAATTGTACTCCAATGAATTTTACAAAATAATATAGATGAGTACTAAGTCCGTATCGGCGCGATATCCAGAAGTTTTCTTTGTGATTCGTCTCCACCAATCTCCACAGTTCTCCTTTGTTCCTTTGTTGTGTTTTTGAGCGTCTTCAAACGAATTTTTCTTTCCCATTCCCAGAGTCCCATTCCCAGAGTCCCATTCCCTTTCCAGGCGTCCTCCGAGTAGCTTCAAGTTTTTCGGTGCTCATTCTACTCTCTGCAGTACATTTTATGGGAATTTTTGTCAGCTACCTGTGGGAGAACATGGAATTCGATGACGATGAGGTGAGTTACACGGTGCCGTTTTCGTATTTTTCGAAAAATTGAAGTTATTATTATTGAAAATATTTGATTACGAAAGTATGCATGTAGCTGCTTTACACAATGAGGAAGCATGTTTTTCGTTTTCGAGTCTTTATGCCATAACGCTGTTGAACGCATTGAAGGAAGTCTATGCTCAAACTTTCAGATGTGGTGTGGATTCTCAGTGTGCCAATTGGAGTCTAAAAAAAGGAAGAGATAATTTAGGTCCAATAATAAAATAAATCTTGGATCAAAGGTCGGAAACCATAAAAATCTGTTTTCATCTTCATTCGGGGGTTCTTAAAGTTTCCGCTACCTTTAGGTTTCACAGGTTACTGTGGTACTATTGCTAGGTATTATCTGTATGATATTTATTAAGGATCGTACTTACAGTATAATATGCAACCGTATAATTGAAACAATCCATATATATTTGTAGAAATGCTTTTATTGCGACCGCAATTTTTTTGGAGTCAAATAATGGATAATAATATATCTATTCGCCATATTAATGACTAACAATAATCATTTTAATTACTTTTTAACGCTTTAATTTTCAGATTCAACAACTTGGTGCATCCGCAGGACCAGAAATTATTGAAAGTCAAATTTCGCTCAGAGTTCCTGCATCATCCAGTGAATCGGTAGGAAAGTTTCCACGTCGTTCACCCACTAAGGTACTAGCTGACTTTTCTTTCGGCTTCAATTTTTGCGAATTCGATAACAATTATTTCTTGTGGGTTTAGGTTGCAAGTGTTGCCGATTCAGATACCATGGCAACTGAAACGCAGGAAAAATCTGTCAACCCCAATGAGGCAAATGTTGCACCCCTCTCTTTGCGAAGATCATGCAGGAAGATTAAGAAAGTGGATAAACATCTTCTGGATTCACCCCCGCATTTGGCAAAGAAACCGAAACCAAAGGCTTCTTCTGAAGAAGATGGTGGAATACAGAATCTCAAGCTTCCTAAGAAATATTTGGTGAGTAATGATGCAGTATTATTATATCATAATATATCATCATATTTAACCACCTGGGGTAAAAGTTATGTTAATATGGAACACATAGTGTAAGTTTTGCTAACTAAAATTAAATATTTCACTATAATATACGATCATTATCATTACACAGAACCGCATTTCACTTGCGTAGCGGGATGGGGCACTTTGCACTATTGCATTGTAATTCTTGGCCGTAATATTTCTAACGAATCTGGGGTTTAAAGTTCCATTGATATTTTAGTGTGAGAATTTTTCCGTGACGGTATTGTAATGCAGTTAAAGTTAGGTAGTACATTATGTTTAAGGAAAGAATCCTAAACCAACACAGTATTACTATTTTTTGTTTGTAAGACTTATCGATGGCAATTATTTGCATCAGAGAGAACATATTGATTGAAGAGCATAAATAATTTGGAGTTGTGATGCTAAATCTCAGCAAGAGAATAATAATATTGGTAGATGATATCGTTTCTCCACTCGAACGGACTGTGATTATAATAAATAATATTGCTATTAAAATGCTGGAAAATTCGTTAAGGGGATTTTTTTGATTTGTAGAATGTTGCATCAACCATTTGCCAACCCAGGGCGACAAATAATTTGAGACCGGCTACTGACGATAAGCACAAAGCTTCCCAGGCTTCGAATACCATTAAGGTGAGATTGGTTTAGCTTAGATACTTTAATTAATATGGTTTTTTGAAGATGTGTTTTGAACTTATCTCTATCTTTTGCAATAGAATAAAACAAATGCCGGAAAATCCGCTACAGCCACCAATGCTGATACTTTACAAGTTCTTACCGAGGAGGATGTCAATGTCACTCCCGGTGTTAGTTGTGCATTTTGTAAAGAGGCTACCGTGGACGAAGTAAATTTGGGGCTGCTCTACCGTCTTGAATATCGCCAGGAAGGAAACCTTCTTGGAATAATTACGCACTATTATTGCTTGGTAAGAGAAATACAAGTAATTTCAATGCAAGTTCATGTTGCACCCGCATGCAAAGCAGCAGTCAGACACAGAGAAATATTTCTACCGAAGGCACAAAAATTCTTATATTATGGTTGTGCTCCGAAACTTCGTCAATAGTTTTTAAATGCTTGTCATCCATTTTATATTATATATTTATAAGATGTGGAACTAAACGATCTGTATTTATTTTTATACTTAGCTCTTGTCTTCATATGCAAAACAACAAGGAAAAGATGAAGAGGGAATTTTGGGATTTTTGCGCGTACATATTTTGGAGGAATTGGGACGGTGCCAAACCATAGTAAGTTTTCATACAAAAACGAATTTCTTATTTTTTTCCTCCCAGCATACTGCTACAACTTGATATTTTTGCACTGGCATAAGTAACCGTATAAAACAATAAATTTCCTTACTATTTGTAGGAGTGCTCTTATTGCCACCACAATGGAGCGTCTATCAATTGCAGAAACCGGAAGTGCAGAAAGAGATTTCATTTTCCGTGTGGTCTAAAGAATGGTGCTAATTATCACTTTCAAGGTGGTTTCACGTAAGAGCAATTTTTAGTATACTTTTGCAATATTAATCTCAAGTTAAGTGTAGTTGACCGATTAGGTTACTAATATTATGTACATTTATTTCAGATCCTCCTGCAAAGATCATAGTCCTGCAAGAAATTTATCGTTAAAGGGTGAAGACGGTGGTTTCCCAGAATGTCCTGTGTGTTTGCAGCCTGTCCTGGATTCGGAGAATGCTATTAAGCCTGGATGCTGCCAATCTAAAATATTTCACAAGTACTGCTTAAAGGTATGACTCGGATTTCTATTTATTCTTTTGTCATTGTACGATTTAAATAAATGTAAGACGTGGTTATAGTATAGTAATATTATCTAATTTTTTAATGTTTCTAGAAATCGGCATTAAATGAAGGATATCTGTTTAAGTGTCCGCACTGCTATGACAAGAAGAAGTTTCCTTATGAAATGAAATGCAACGGGATATTTGTACCTAATCGGTAAGATTGAGACATACCGATATGATTAGTATTTATTTTTGATAACTTTTGTGTAAATGGGGTTTGGTTCCAACAGGGATGCTTCGTGGGAAACAGAAGACAATACCTATCACCGAGATCTCTTACAGCGATATTCAAATTGTGACGCAAAAGATTGCCAGTACAACCTTGGAAGGGATCAAAGTACGGAGTACGGGTATGTGGTCACAAGTATTCTATTAAATAAATAATAGAAAGTATTATGTTATATGTAATTGTGCGAAGATATTTATATTTGTTACTTAAATTATAGATTTTGGGCCATAGCTCGATGCCGAATTTGCGCAAATGCTGGGATACATATGAAGTGTGGAAAAATTCGTGGCGGTTTGGACTGGACTTGTGAAAGTTGCTTGCAAATTGAAAAAATGGGTAAAAATTGCGGATAAAAAAGATTAACCCTTCTCTATTCCATTACATTTTTATATGAGGAATGTTGATTCTCCGTTCAAGGCCAAATGAATGATTTAATTTGCTTATAGTTGATCACCGGATTGCCATTAAAAACACAAAACTTTTGTCCGTCGCGATTCCCAGACATCCCACAACCAGAAAAAGGCGGAATGATAGCCCAACTCATGCAGAATTGGCGTCTCATGAACTTGCCGCAGATCCTTTAAATGATGACAATGTACCAGACTTTGAGCCAAAGCCATCGACATCTCGAGCCATGCCCATTTTAACGAAGACATCAACTATTTCATCAGCTAACAATACTGTCGGGCAAGAACAAATGAAAAATATTGATTCTAAAATGGAGGAAATAGCATCGTCTCAGCTTACCCCAGGTCCATTAAATGATGACTATGATCCAGACTTTGACTTTGTGCAAATCCCACCAACATCTCCAGCTAGGCCAATGTTAACCAATGTGAAGCCATTAAATATTTCTTCAGCTGGCAACACTGACGGAAAAGAACAAACAGAAGATGTTGAAATGGAGGACGACGTTATTTTTGTTGAAGAAGTCTCCTTTTTTCGTGCAAAAGGAAATATTGACTATATTACAGTAGTTGATTGTGACGACGACTGCCAAGACCACGGATCAAATTCAACACTGTCCCATGATTTAGATGTGGAAATTATTTCAAATGTAGACCCCGAAGATTTAAATGATTAGACTTGTAAGTATTATTGCTGATATCTTACCTTGATTGTGTTGAGATGTTGCTTGAATGATGTAATGAGAGAAATTGTTAGGATGTTGTCTAGTTAGATGCTTCTTTCGTTTAGAATTAGAGAACTATAGGTCTTCCTGTTGATGAAATTAGTATAGAAAATTCCGCTTCTGAAAATGACTCAACTTTTGTTAATAATTTTTCAAAGATGTAATGATAATAATAATGAACTCTTTAATAATATTTCAATAATAGTTTAGTCATTTAATTATAGTTTAACCTCCGGTTTCATTTGTAGTATGGATTAGAAATTGACAAATACCTACCTACCTACTCAATGATATGAATTGCCTCTCACACACGTTTAAAAGACCACTTGATGAATTTAGATGTATTTAATTTCTAATGTATTTCTCTGTTTAATTAATTGACCCTGAAATAAACAATCTTTGCTCCCATTACATAAAAACAGTTTTTACATGCCAATTCCTTTATTTGCAGAGCTGACATATTTTATGCACTTAAAATTATTTACAGTTAAAAATCGGGTTTTGGAATTGCTTAGGTATGCCTACGTTCTAACATACACTGTATAATTATAAGCTTTCCCAGGTAGCATACTGTCGAGTGTCGACCAATCAATAAATATATATTATCGTGTAGTAAATTGAAAAGTGAGTAAATATCAGCAATAAATCATTTTCTAGAAATCCCACTAAAATCCGATGTAAAAATACTGGCATTAAATAAAGCTGGTTTGAAATGTAAATTATACTTTTTCTTCATTTCCATCTCTTCAAATATTATTGCTTCCTTTCAGTGTGAATATTAATACTTTTCGTATAACTTTAAATGTTTTCTATCAAGACAGAAGTTTGTTACGGGCTTTAAAAAAGATAGGCATCGGGTAGGAGTTTCAGAACACGACATGAATAATATCACTACCCAATGGCAAACATGTGCTTGTAGAGTCTTAATTTATAAGAGGTATTTCATAGGTTGTTAATGCTATGCATAGTATGGCAATGAAGCAGTATAAAAGGTTATGCAATTATCAATTAGTTTATTTTGTAAGTCATTTAATAGAAGATTTCATAATTGACAAGGAAAGGAATAGTTTAAATTTTAACAGTTTATGTTGCATCTAACAGCCCGTTTTCAATAGAAAAATGCTGAAAACAGCTTGCTAAGTAGCACTTATTTATAGACCATGTATGTAAAACAGTAGTAACAGATAATTAACATAGCGACAATTAAGCCGGAGAAATACGCCAATTTTCTTCCGATAAAGTGGCTCTCATTTACGAAGTACCCAGATGAACCGCTTAATCTAACCCAGTCTTTTTCTTCGTAGCTCTTTGTTCTCACTTCGGTCAATGGTAGCCCCACTGGTCCCTGGTTGTATTCTCCGTTCTCCGAATCCATTGAAACTGCTACCTAATTGTAAGGCACGAATTTTTAACACATGAGAACTAACCAGGATTTGATATCATTTTGCACATTTGAGACAAATACTACACCGAAAAAATCGCTAAAATTTTGACTGACGACGATGGTATAATTAAGATATTCTAATGGGAACTGCGTGACTGCTGCAAATTCCGTCTTTTCGGAGCATAGACCAAACTTTACAGATTTTTATATATGAAATATATATTCTTTGAAATGAGTAAACTGAAATAAGTCAAAAAGTTTGGCCATGGTCCTGTTTCCGTACTTTGTAATAATGATTCTTCATTGCAAGTAAAACTATCTTACATACAAAATAGCAATGATTTTCAATTGGATTACTGTAGTCATTTCCTAGTCATAAACATAATTTTAGCGATTTTAAACGTTTTATCAATTACGCAAAACGGTAATGATGTCGTCTAGGTAGGTGAATATGTTATGGCAATTTAAAGTTAATAAAATATAAATAGCAGTCATTTGCCCAAAAACTTCGGGTAGCTACCTACCTACCTACCTACCTATTTTTTAATATATATATACGAGATTTCACAGTAGAGCAAGGAGACATACATTTGATATAAATACTGCAGTCGAATTAAAACATGCAAATCCATTAAAAATATAATAATTTCTGCGTGAGAGTCGGAGATTACAACTAAGGTTGAAATTATAAATTAACAACGTCAATGATGGCAACATTATCAAAGGCCCAACTATTTAATTTTCACATTGAAAAACCCTCATCAAATGAAAGATGACTTGTGAGATTATTTAAAGAAATAAGAGACGGCAATTCAGTAACCTGATATTTAGTGCATTAAGTTATTTTTATATCAAATCGATAATGAATTATAATATAGCTAAGCCGCTATTAAAAAATAGATATCAATGGTTGATTTTTGGTGCTCACGTCTTTAAACATTACAATAGCTTTTAATTTCCCAAATAATGAATGCAAAATGTGGGCATTGTGGTAAGCAACTTATAGAATACACATTAATATATCCGTCTTGTGAGATATTAATACTATAAATAAACCATCACAAATGGACGTAATACAGATAACGCTTGACGTAATAGTGTAATAGTACACTGGTAAAAAT
>JABASI010006820.1:0-10452 GCA_019776505.1 Tomocerus nigrus
TTGAATTGGAGTTCAACTGAAATTAAATAATTCTTTCATGCATTGATATTTATGATTAGTGTGTGGAGAGGGAATTTGTTTTTCAGGGAGAAAGTAATTGGCCAACCTTTGTTCGGACGAGGTGAAAATGCAAATTTGTCCAAGAGAGATAAAAAAGTGCTTACCTCGAGCCGGTGTGGGACTTTGAAGGTGGCGATGATTGTTGGAGTTATTTAATTAGCAGTGGCACACGGTGACGACACTGAGTGGTCGCTGGTCAACAGAACCGTGGGAGAACTGATGGAAACAAGGAGAAAAAGAGAAGAGCAACGAAATGATACCGAGCGACGACGAACCTCTACAAACGGATAAGGGAACACAACTGACGAGTTGGATGTGCAGGAACTAAATGACCGAAACAAAACTGAGTAGGGCAAAAACTGAAGCGGAGCACAGTGAGAGATTCTGCTGTATCCGTGCCCCTTTGATCCGGACAATGACTACCACTATGGCTCCCGGCTCTTTCTCCCAACTCTCCCTGGCAGCGTGTGCAGGCAGACAACTTTCCTCCGAGGTCAAGTCGCCTTCAGAATTGTCACTCCGCCGCTTGGATGGCCCGTGAGGAATTTCTCGGCGGACAAAGACTCCAGCTCGGATCTAGATTAAGAGGCGGAGGAAGATGCTCGGAACCGGAGTGCCCCGGTTCTCCAGCAACGACTTGCGCTAAACCGGCAACTGGAATCCGTCAGCGGGATCTCCGAATAGTCAACCACGAGCTGGCTGCCTCCAGCTTTCACAATCATGCAGCAGAACCGAAAACGGGAGAGAAAGAGAGAGAGAGTGTGTGAGCTCCTGCATGCCTGCCTCATGTCAGAGAAGACCGGGCTCGGGCTCCAGTTCCGTCCCATCCATGCCGTAACCTACACGGCCAAGTTCCTACGACTTACACCGCCAAAATTTGTTTACTCTCCCTACGTGGCTTTGCCTATACCCCGTACGCCTATCCTATAGCCGAACTTCCCCAGTGCATAAACGCCCGGACCGTCATTCTGGGTTTACAGCTCGGCCAGAGCCATGGCCACTGCCGGCGCATCTGAGCAAATGGCTTTCTCCGCCCGATTTTCTCTATCGCCTTTCAGCATTAACTCCTGGCTATAACTCTATTACATTCTACACCATAAAGCAACTGCTTAGAATGAGCTCTTTTGGCCAAGCCAAGTAGAAATCCCCCGAAAATCAATACGCTTATCAGTACATCATATGATAGATGCCTACCTGCTGCTGTTGATTGTATTATGAGCTGACTCATCTACTACTAACGACATACTACGTACACACTCACTCACTCCCTATACACACACAACACACTTTTGTAGTAGCGCAATAACACCGACCTTAACACGTTACTTTACTTCCCTTCCCTCCTAGTCTCTTCTTCTGCCCGGCAAAAACCTTACCCTGCCTTCCCTGCCCGTCTCTGCCTTCCCTATCCCTCTCTGTCTCTGCACCCAAATATTACTATAATCTATTTACTACCAAATACACTATTGTCACCAATCACTCACAACCACTACCTATGAAGCTACCTATTTTTAAACTAAGATTATTTCACCAAAGAAAAACGACCACTTTCTCTACTTGACCTAGGTATTATAACCCTGTATCCATTTACAAATCTATTCCTCGTTAGCACACAAATGTTGAGACAAAATTCTAGAAATAAAATTTGACCTTTTCAACCATAGACATCTCCGGCTATTTTTATAAGGAATAAAGTAAAGTAGGTACGATTTTTGTGTATAGAAAATGAGAATGTCATTCTGATTCTTCTTAGCTATCTATTATATTATATCCGAGTAGGTAGGTTGGTACCTTAATTTACAGAAAGTCTCAATTCATTTAATACCTGGTATTATTGGAATACCTGCCCGCAATAATTGGGTGGTTAAAATTGAAAACAACACCTCGATACCATACATGTCCTTCATGTAAAATATAAATTGCCATTGCGTGCAATTAATAAGCGACTTGGTTATAAAATATTAAATAACTGCAAACTTCTCTTCTTTACATAATTTATTCCGTTGCCTGTTTAAGTTTTCATGTACACAGTAGTGTGCGTATAACTATATTATACTTAATTAGCTAGATAAATAATAATCAGCACAATTATTAAGATAGTTACTTCCGTATTTGAACTAAGTCAGGATTTCTTTAATTTTCTTCAATTAATTTATAGGGAGAATGATATATTTTTTAATCTTGGAATTTGTCTATACAGACAGACAGATTGAAAGGCATTAATGTGTCACTCATATTCATGGATAATATCATAAGATATGATAATAAATACTCTCGGTCAAGCATTTTGCCATTTACTTACTGCATTAGTAGCTGATATTATTTGTCATAGCGTGACGTAAATAGAGTAATTCATGATACTAGCTGGATATTACTGACTTTACATTATCTGTGCCATTTCATAGGATTTTCGTCTTGCGATTCCATACAATTCTATCGTGGCAAGGAACATGATCCATCGACCAAACCTTTCTACTCTGACCAGCCTTTCTTCTTTGTAAATCATATATAAATGCTATGATGTGTCATGATGTTTCCAGCAAACCCACAATCTATAATCTATCTTGAGTTTCATGCACGTTCGCGAATGTCACGGCTTATGCACCACCGTGCGAGTCTCCGATCCAGAATCAACCTTCTCACACCAGTCACACCATACAAAACTTTTACTTATAATACTTGATGCTATCTCACTGGGAAATGGACTGAATGTGTGAGGGAATCAATCTTTTATTTTTAATTTGATTTATCGCCTTAAACTTGTCTTATTATTCTCTTTTTCTTTGACTATTTATTAAAAAACTCGATATAACTTACTTGCTATCGATAGCTTATCATATTATGTCGTCTCTTTATAAAATACAAGTATTTTAAAGATCATTTTATTCTGTACAAAAAATGAGACACACATTCTCATTATATTTAGTTTATTAAGGATTAATAGTAGAATAATTAAAAGAAAGCTATTTGGAAAATGCTTTAGAAAACTGTGACCTGAACTTTGACGTGTATCATTGATCGAATGTAAAACTGTTAATTTTTTAGTGAGATTTATTGTGCTACAATGGTAAGTGGAGAATATCGAGACTGGGATTTCAGTGGGAATTTAGTGGATGGAGTCATGGGGGTCTGCCCACACTATATTGACCATCAACCACGATAATCACCATTATTACCATCAATTTGGCATCTAAATCAGTAGGACACGATTTAATTTCGTTCACTTCAAAGGCGATCACATCAAACAGAGCTAAATAGCTAGCACGAGCATTGCTATTTTATTTTAACTCGCAGTTTGACTGTGTAAGAGTAAGTACTGTTATTAGTACATAATCTAGTGTAAAAACAGTAAAAGCTGTTACGCTTCTCAGAACATTTATATGCCATTCAATAAGACAAGCTTGTAGTAAAGTAACTCGTCAGTAAACGATGAGGTGGCTATGCATTTTGTTTTATGTCTTTAGCGAGGTAGTTTGGATGGAACCACCAGCGCAGCACCTATTCTCCTTTCACTTTGGTTACCATGCTGGTTTTCACAAACATTCCATTTACTAGCTAGCTAAATGCGTTTGCATTATAATCACATGCATGAGTGTACATAGTTACGCAAAGCTAAACCTATTGACATAATAAAACTGTACAATTAAAACATGAGTAGGATTGAGTCATTTCTGTTGGCCTTCCTCCTTCACACAGTCCTATTTCTTTCTTCCAATTATTCCTTTGTTCTATTAATTCTTCACAATATTATACACTTTAGGCGAGAATATTATTATACTCGCACCTAGATGTCACATTCAACTGTTGTGACTAATACCTGCCTCCTAAGTGTGAAAATGAAGGAAAAATCGTTACTTTCCGAAATACACATATTTAGTAGCCAATTCAGTCACTGCTTTCTATTATTATGTTACTAAAACTCATCATTTGTAGCCTCAACAGTCTAAATAAAGACACCCCGATTATCATTAGCATCTTAAAAATATTTAGCAGATTTAGAACATTTTTATCGACTCCTTTTGGATGCCATTTGCAATTTGGAAAAACAGAACTATTTTAAAAAAAACTTGAGACAAAATTTGGAATCACCAAACGAATTTTTAAAATTTATTTTGGCCTGCATGGTAAATGAATAACATGCAGGTTTAGAGACCCTGCTATCAGTTCCTTCATAAAATGTCAATGGGTGCAAATTACTTAAAAGTGTTCATTTTGTCAACCCGACCTGCATTTTTTTAATTTCTTATGGGAGGTAAATTCTACGCTGCTTATCTCCTAAATTCATAAATTTTAAGATGGAATTCCTTCATTTTAGGACTCCCAATCATTATCCGAAAGTTAGCAAGAAACTTTTACGTTTTACAGTGATAGTGGCAGCCAGCATTACCAAAAAGTTTATTATTATTCCTTGCATCGATGTAAGTAAAGTAGTTTCCGTTTTCTTATGAAATCTGTAAGCTTATGTAGTATAGTTTGCACAATGGTCAATGAATGAAAGAATTTTAATCATAATGCACCAAGTGGTATTGACTAATTGTTATTAATTTGTACTTACCCGTCGTCTTAGGACATCCTGTTGCTGCTGTCAAAGGAAAAATAATATGTGGGGACATTCTGTAGTTAGGTATCATGAAATCCTTGCTTATTCCCTTTTTTCGTATGTTAGTATTTACATAACATTGTGTTTGTGTGCATTTATTACCCTTACAAAATCTCTGGCTAAACAATGAGAAAAGAATCATGACGAAGATCCTTTCCATTCAACCCTTGTTTAACAACACAGTAATTTCTATTTGTGTACATTGTGAAAAACAGTAGTGTTGTGTCTTGAACGGTAAAATTCTTTCATTCTCAAATAAGGGCGGAGTTTCTTACTGTATTCACTTGAAGCCAGAAGATTTTTAAATGTAGGTAATGTTTGTACGAACAATGAAGTCTATGCCAGTTATTATCCGTGATTTGTAATAAGCTCACATATTCCACCTTTTATACTTACATAGCAAGTAAGATAATAGTCCTCACGACCTACCGTACAGTAATATTATTTGGAAATTTATCTTTTCACCTGACAAGATATTTTTTCTTCCATAACAAATTTATTATAATATTTTTGACAGTATTTTGATTAAAAGTTTGGAATGCGACTTGGAATTTGAGGATATAAAGGGCACGGTGAAACGAATGTTAGTGAAAGTTGACGTTTCATCGTGTATTCATGGCCTTTGAGTCCGTATGACATTCAATCCCTCTTATAAAGTTGCTTTGGTCATTTCTACGTAAATGAGCATTCATATTAGAAGGCTATATACATGTGCGAACTTATTGCAAAAACAGTCAGGTCTGAAATGGAGCTAGTATAAAAATTTCTCATCGACTCTATTTTCATAATGACATTCTTAGAATACGCATTATGTATGCATTATCAATCAGTGGAATAAAGAGGAACTGATTGTACGTAGGAGAAAGTTGGCGGGGCTATCATTTTTCTGGACTACTCCATTATAATTCAAATGTCTATGATGTCCCAGTAGCTCCTTGCTCATGTATGTACGTATTATAAGTCTAATTTAGAAAGAAAATGGATATTGCTGGCCTGTAGAGACATGTTAGACATTTAGGATGTGTGTGGACAGGTTTAGGGAAGAGAGAAAGTCGGTAGCTACCCAGATATGTATAGCGAATGCGAAAAGGCATGCAGTGGGTAATAATAATTTCATATGCATGCATGTTACATCGGATAGGAAGTTCTTTTGGTTAGCCTTGCCCCGTGCACGGGCCCATCTTGAGCTTATTTTCTCATCTCATCAGGTAAAACGGTTTCATGCCATGCTACGCAGTAAAAGTAAAAGCTTTTACAGTCTGCGTCCAGTGAGCCACTGGCACTAATATTCCTGCCAGTCCAATCCACCTTTTATGAAAGTATGAGCGTCAGGCCTAGGAGCCGACACACAGGGCAATGTGTGCCGATTCAATTCTTTTCTATCTAATCCCATGCAGCCAATGTCATGTCAAGCTATGCATCATCATATTCCGGCTACATTATACACACTCCGTTACTTAGCATTATAAGTATGTATGAATGTAGGGAAACCGTCTTCTCCATTAGATTATGACGCGTGCCCATGTTCCATCCTCATTTCCTCTGTCCTCATTTCATTTTTCCATCCTCCTTTCATAATATTTTGAGGCGACAAGCTACAGACTTCACTATCAACCAACGACACAACGACTATCTCCTTATCTTCATCTCAATTGCAACAATAATCCACCCACGTCCTCCACATCTTTTTTCATCACTACACAAACTACAGAGTCACACACAGAAAATCACACCAATACGACTATACCCTCCTTAATCTTTCATTTTATAAGTAAATATATTTGCAACTATCACATTACTCTAAATCTTTTATAACGACATCTCATACACTTTCACCACAAATTAATATCATCCCATCTTCACAGTTCACAATTATGTAAATATACACGACACTTGTGAATATAATTTCTAATCATTCGTCGATCCTATTTTTGAAGTAATTAATATTCCGTTGAAAATATTTCGCATAACTACAAACACGTCGTCTGTTCACTACATACGTTGAGTGACATGAGATTTTTTAGCATAGAGACAACAATCTATATACCTATAGTGCATAATATTTAATATCCCATACAGGATTCTATAAAAATAAAGTTGGTGAGAGTAAATGGTGCATTGCATATTAGCTGCAAGAAGAATCCAAATGGTGACATAGTGACATGCACGCTAAATATAAATAGATATTTAGTTTAACTTTAAGAAGAGACTATATAATATTAGCACATCATCGTATGCAACTGGTAATTGTTCCTGCATTCTCGGCTCACTCGCATCAGCTCTCTCCTTACTTTTATTTAAGCCGAGTGAAGTTGTGTGTGGTGAGAACATCACCTTCATTCCTGAACACATCTTCTGTAGCAGTAGGAGGCAGGTCAGGAGGAGTAGTTAGGAGCTTGGGCTGTGTAGCAGTGAATGTGAGACAACTGAAGCATCATTCAAATTATTCCAAGACTTGGCAGCTTTCTCCATTTTGTCAATGATGCACTCAACGCAGCTCTCCTCAAACAGAGCCAAGACTATGCAAACAAAGAGCCGTGTCTAATGGATTTTCTCCTGGTTCTTCCTCTGCCACTTTTACTGCAACAAATGATACTTCAGCTGGTAATTCTACTTGAGTCAGTTACAACTTACAACTCCTACTCCTCATACATACATTCACTAATACAACACAGTTACGTCTTTAGACGCTCTCTCTCTCCCTCATTTCATCCTCCCTGCTTAATAAGACATTATGACTATAGCGATTAGCCCTTATCCGCCTCCATTATGTAACTACCTACCTACATTTACTTATGTATTAGCACCGTGTGTGTATGTGTGTGTGTATGCCCTCACTCACAATTCCTTTGTTCACAATGGCGGAACATGATTTCTACCCACACTCTGCACTATTGACATCTAAAATTACAAAAATCAACAACCAAATCCCTTAGACCTGCCAGCTATGATTAACTATGAGTAGCAGCGGAGAAATCGGATTACCTACCTACCACTTCCCTCAACCTTCCTTGAATCCACAAATTACATATGCAAATATATTTTCTATCCAACTTCCTTTGTAGTAAGAAATATATTGCATTTAAATGGACACACTATTAAATATTGTCAAATAAATAACCACTACGTTCTGAATTATTTTCTTTTCTTACAGAAAGCTAGCGCCGGTCGCGTCCCACTGTTGCATCTCTTTCCAAGGCAACAGCAAAAGAAGCAACAGCCATCAAAGTCATTTGCTATACCGACACCTCTCTCAATCATATCCGCGACTGTTAAAACACCTCACATTTATTTACATATCTTTTACGTGCATGTATCATGCATTTAATTAACATTTCCCTTAAAATATCATAGTAAATATTTTGTCAAGCCCCAAAAATGATAATTTACAAATTATATTTCAAAAAAACCGATTTACCTTACTATACAGTTCTGTCTGATCTAACACCTGCAATCAAAGAATGAAAAAAAAATTAAATAGTTATTTCCAATTAAATNAAAAAAAATTAAATAGTTATTTCCAATTAAATAAATGCAATGGTGAATTACCAGTTTCGATTTAGCAATTTTTCACTGTACAGCGTGACTAACACTGAGTTTTCTATGCCATGTTTCGTATCAATTTAGTAGAAAATGACATCATATCAACCGTAAAAGTAGTTACTAGTTACCCACACTTTTCGCCATGATTTAACATTTCACTTAACGTGCATATAGATATCAACTCTTTAGGAATCAAATGTGCAAGTTATTCCGTATCAAGTTAAAGTTTGATAATTCTCATCCATGCAAAAATAAAATCCCAAAGCAACACGTTACCTGAAGCTGTTTGCAGCCCTTCAAAATGTCAGGTGAGTACACTACCTAAATGTAATTTCCCTATATGAGTTTTACTGTATGGTAACTAGCTTATAATGAAATGGACTTAACTTCGGCTGAAAAATAAACCGAAGATATATCAAGTTAAAGTTTGATAATTCTCATCCATGCAAAAATAAAATCCCAAAGCAACACGTTACCTGAAACTGTTTGCAGCCCTTCAAAATGTCAGGTGAGTACACTACCTAAATGTAATTTCCCTATGATTTGTATATGAGTTTTACTGTATGGTAACTAGCTTATAATGAAATGGACTTAACTTCGGCTGAAAAATAAACCGAAGATGTTGAATAAATTGAAATGAGAACGTGGTCCAATTTACAAAAGTTGGGAATTTGTTGCTAATTTTGAAAATGAGAGAGAAATGTATTTATTTGATGTCATATAGACACCTTTAAGATGAAAATTATTAATAGAAAGAGTAATTAAAGGTTCTTTGCAAGAGTTTTACTCATTTTTTTGATTCCCAAGATATAACAGAAGTAGACTTTGCGTAGTTATAGAAATTTAATTTAAAAGCTGTTATATGGTATACCACTTTGATGTTTCTTAGCCATGATTGGGAGTCTTTTACTCATTTATTAATAAATATTTAGTTACCAGTTACATATATAATGAGCTATTGTGTATGTAGGTATTGTATATAATTTTGTTTTCATCTTTTTTTCATCAGCGGCAGGATTTTTGAGTCTGAGTGAGGTTCGCGACTCCAATTGTGAGAAGGTGTAGCATGTCCTGTTTGCTTTGTTTATCGTAGATAGGTGGGCATTGAATTCTTACAACATTTTTTCTCTTATCCGTCTACATTTGAATAGAAAGAAAAGGTAAATGGAGTTGAGGGTTTCTTTACTGCACGTACAAATTGTTCTGAAAGTATTTACTTAAGATCTCGGGTTTTATCAACATCGCTTCTCGCATTACATAGGAAGAAAGGAAGAAGGCTTTTGAGAAAGCCCACGAGTCAGTTGTCTCTGAACTTGGTTTAGGTATCTCTAATCCACGCTTGCTCATCAACTCTGCTGCACTCGCTTCTTCATGATCATCATCATCATCATGATAAAGCAAACGCTGTTAGACTTTTGCCATAAGAGACTCATTTTCTTATACTTGTTGCAATTAGGTTTACTCCTCTCCGTCTCACTCCGTCCCATTAGCTATACAGTTTTACAAAATTTACTTAATAAAAAACTATGTCTAGCTAGACCTTTCAGAGAAAATTCTCAGAACGCACCGCTTATGAACTTGAAACACTAAAATTACTCCGTGTATTTGCATGGAATTTCTTGGCAAAATGGCGAACTAAAAGCAGTTGAAATATTTTCACTGAGTTTAAATTATCATGAAATCAATTTAAATTAATGCAGCAAATGTAGACGAAATATTTAAACGAAAAATATTTAAAGGAATGAGAAACAGATAGTTTATGACGAATTAGTATTACAGTATACCTAAATTTATTTACCTCCAGTTCTTTCATAATCAGTGACCAAGAAGAAAGTTTTTTTTGACGACCTGCCATTTTTACCTGCAAAGTTTTCTTCTTAAGTACCTACCTAACTAATTACGATTAGGTATATTATAATGTAACTGCAATGCCGCTTCTGTCCATCAATCCATATTGTGTTAGTGAATCTACTTTCCAGGAGAAACTTCAAATAGGACTTCACTTCCAAGGCGGACATTCACAGACGTCTACTTCCAAGGCGGACGTTATGTACCAGTGTACCAGCTACGTTGCTATGAGGCGTACAGACAGATCGGTTGTTTTGGAGCCTAAGCTAGTACTTGCTTGTTTGTACCGCACTATTACTAACTGCTACTATTTATTATTATTACGTTTATGTGTATTTATGCGTAGCTATGCACTTATCGATTTTAATTGTGTGTGTTTTCAATAATGACAAGTAATGATA
>JABASI010006821.1:0-10451 GCA_019776505.1 Tomocerus nigrus
CGGCTGTCGGCTGGGATGGGTTCGGCTGTCGGCTGGGAGGGGTTCGGCTGTCGGCTGGGGTGGGTTCGGCTATCGGCTACCTTCGCTTCGGCTGTCGGCTACCTTCGCCTCGGCTGTCGGCTGCCGTGACGTCGGCTGTCGGCTCCCTTCGACGAGCCCTTAGGGACCTATGTGAAACACATAATAATATTATGTAGGTAAGGTACTGGAAGTTACTAGACTACGTAGAATTACTCTTTAGATGTAGGTAGTTCAGGAGGGGCTCGAACTTTGCAAAAACTTTATTGACGGAAAACGGTTTATTGCACAATGCACAAGTGACGTTCACAATTTCTACCCACATTTTTCTAGGCAACTGGGACTTTGAATTTTCAAAATTAAAATGTATTAGATTATTTATTAGAATTAAAAAAATGAGAAAATGGATTTTATATTCTCACAGATTTACATCTATGATCGAGAAGTAAATAATGCCTGAGATTATTGTCCTGAGCCTTGTTGTGGACACTCTCAATATTTCGGTGCCTAAATCTCTTGTTAGGGAATAAAAATTATATGTGGATTACAGATACCACCTACGACTTTTTTTCTCATTCTAAATTTTACTAACCAACCATTTCGGACGAAATTGAACTAATCATTATTTTACTAAATAAAAAACGTAAAATGCGTTTTTAAGTTACATATTGACTTGAAAAACTATTTTTACTGCTTTTGCTTTTAAAGTTTTGCTTTAATCCCTGCATCAAAATATCTCAATTTTCCGTGCATTAACAAACAGCCTCCAAAAGTTATTTTATAATGTCTCATAGAGCATTTATGCTGCCCCATGTGAATTTATCGTTTACAAAACAGAAATATTATTAGAAGAACATACATTTTCAAATGTTTTATTACTACTATTTAATACTACAGGACAATAATTACTACTTACTTTATAAACGTTCACATACTCATACACTTCGAATAAGGGAGATCGTAAAATTGTGTAGATTGAAAATAAGGCTTTAAAGGAAATTGAGTTCCTTCCGTCAATATATATATTGTGGAAGTTGTTGCCTTCGTTGTTGGCCTTGGCAGGGTTGCCTTGATTTTTAAATTCACGTTGCTTTTTTGACGTGAGACTTAATTCTGTTCCGTTTGGATTTGGATATTTAACATTGGGAATGCATTTCTCAAAAAAATTAAAACAGCGTTGTTTCTTTAGCGTGAGTCTTTCGATGCTTAATCAGGGAACCAGATTGATTGAAGGGCTGATACGTAACCACTAACCACAGCACTCATTTGAGTGAATTCTTCTCCGTAAGTGGCTCTTTTACACGAGTGTCTCTAGTATTAACTATTTTGTGATATGTTATAGTCTTTCTTTAGCAAAATGTATTACATTTTTGTGCCGATTTAAATCCCCAGCTAAAGCAAAGGCCGCCCCACAAATACCACACTTAAGATTTCTTTCTTCAGTGTGAGTTTTTAAGTGAGCATTTAAATAGGAGGAAATACAGAAGGCTTTTTCGCAAAATTTGCATTTGTGTGGCTTCAACCCAGAGTGCATTATTTATACGCCTAACGCCTCCCTTCTTGCAAAATCTTTTCCACAAATATTCCAATTTATAAGGTTTGATTTCAGTGTGAACAATTTTGTGCCTAGCTAACTCATTGAAATTTTCGAAAGCGTCTAAGTGTCACATTCGTAAGGTCTATCTCCATGGCTTCTTTCGTGAGCTGTTTGTTCTGTCTTAGTCACGCAGCAGCCTTTTTCGCAAAATCTATATACTTATGTATGGTTTGTCTCCGGTATGCGCACTTGCATGTACATGTTCTTTATGGAAATTTAAGGTACTCTTTGTCGCAAAATACTTGACGCAAATATCGCATTTATATGGTTTGACATTAGTAGCATGGACGGCCAGACGATGCACGCCTAAGGCACTGGAACTAATGAAAGTGTTCTCACAAATGCCACATTTGAAAGGTCTCTCTCCAGTGTGAATTCTTTCGTGGACTGTTACTTCTGAAGAACTACCGAAGCTTTTTTCACAAAATATACATTGGTATGGCTTCTCTCCAGTGTGAGTTTTTTCGTGGTCCTGGAGGCCTCTGGCTGTCATAAAAGTCTTTTCACAAAAAGTACATTTGAACGGTCTTTCTCCTGTGTGACTCCGTAGATGTTCAACTAACGAACTTGATTTACCAAATACCTGGCCGCAAACCTCACATTTGAAAGGTTTTTCCACAGCATGCTTCCTTTCGTGGATATATAATTCTGTGGTACTGACGCAGAATTTTTCGCAAAATCGACATTTGTAAGGCGTTTCTTCATTATGCCTTTTTATATGTCGATTTAATTCACCTAACGTGATAAATGCTTTTTTGCAAAAACTGCATTTAAATGGTCTTCCTTTTGTGTGACGCTTTTGATGAATAAATAGAGAGTTGGATTTACTGAAGGTTTGCTCGCAAGTTTTACATTTGTAAGGCTTCTCTCCCGTGTGACTCCTTTTGTGAACTTCTAAGTCGCTATTGTTTTTGAAATTCCCAGCACAATACTCACAAATAAATTTTTTGCTGTTCGTTTTCTTCAGATGGTTCAAATTCGTTTCTTCAATTTTTTCGGGAATGATATAAGTGGGTGAGTTTCCTACTTGAGATGGTTCATCGCCCTCACATGAAAGGGTGCTGAAAATCACATTACTCGTTTCTGGAAGAAATTCTTGTTCCAGTTTTATCTGCTTAATTTCAATATACTCGGGTTCTAGTCTTTTCGCCAACTCTTTACTACTAACCCCATCCTCTCCTAAAACCACAAAATCAACACCAATCATTTATCCATCAACATCTATGTGCACAATTATAGACTCTAAACGGAGTCTTCGCTAAATTTGTTTGGAAAACGTGTTTGTTATTGACCATATTTTTCAAAAAAAAACATTCACAACTTGTTTTCTAATTTTAATCGATTTCGATTCACATAAAAATAACACAAACAAATTTTCCCTGTTTACAGCATAAATAATGTTTAGTTGTCTATGTAAACCTGGTAACCAAACCAAACTTTCTAAATTTACTTCTATGTTCTACTATCTCACCATTTTCTAGCAGGCCAAGAGGATCCTTTACTTCGGAGTCTCCAAGTCCATCCCATTCGTTTATCATAACATTCAGTGGATAAGGAAAAGATTCATTAGGCTCAGTCTTAGCAGATGTATTGCCAGCAATATTTATCGCGCTGAATTCCGTGGCGTTTTCTCTTGAGAATGAAAGGCCATTAAAAATCTCTTCTTTAGGAGTAATATTTCCAACACTGGAAATCGCTAGAATTTAATCAAAAACGTTTGCCATAACTGACATCATAGAAACAGCGATGCACCAAAAAACAGAATTCTATATTTATATATGTAAACGTAGACGCATTATATAGTGTGTAATAATATTCCTTTTTTAATTCTTGTACTACTAAAAAAAATCTATCTTACCATTTTCTAGCAGTCCAACAGGATTCATTTCTTCAAAGTAATGTCCAAATTCGTCACATTGGTTTATCATAACATTTAGTGGATCAACAAGGGATTCAATAATCTCGGTCTTAACAAACACATCTTTAGCATTATTTGCCGCAACTAGTAAATAGGTCGACTCCGGTGGGGTTTCTTCTGAAGATGAACGTTCTGCAATCATGTCTTCGTTAGGAACGATATTTCCCACACTGGAGATCCCTAGAATTTAAAACACCGAACATTACAATAACGTTTGCCATGATCTTAGTTACTACGAACGATGCATCTGAAACTGTGAAAAGTACATTTAATATTTACATATCTTTAATCTTTACACGTACCAAGATTGATGTACGACCGTATTCTTTCTTTAACTCTTCTTTTGCCCTCGTCCAACTTTCTTTCCATTGGAATGTCAATCATTTGATCCTTTATTTGTTTTTGTAACGTCTTGAACTGCTTTTGCAACAATGTCACCTGATCAAAAATAACTTTGCCCTTTTGGATTAAATCCAAACAGGAATTGCAGAAATCAATCCACGAACAAGGATCTCCATATTCTGTCAAAAAGGTACAGCAGATTTCTTGAGGTATTTCTAATATTTTTCGAAGCAAAAAGATCACTTGTAATTCATTATTTAGTGCATCTTCATCTTTATTAACTGCAAATTGAAAACATTGAATTTTAGCGACTATTAATATTCATCATTTATATTTATAATCAATGATATAAGTTGATAGTGGTCAGCGGCACGAAATTCTTCAACTACTATCAACTTTAATAATAAATAATAATAAAAAATAATTTAAAAATTTGGTGATGCATGGAGTAACAACAAATACAATCAATGGAGTTGAAATTTTGAATATTGTTTACCTCCGGATGGATTGTTAAAATCTGAACTTAAAGTTTTTTCTTTTGGTAAACATTTTTTGGCACACAATGTACACGGAACTGAATCCATTTTACCATTACTCGTTTTAATTTTTTCAACTGAAAGAAAGTTATAATATTGCGTTATAATCTTATAATTGTTTTCTTAATTTTTAATTCCAATAAGCAAAATTGATTTCATTTGAAATTCTTTATTATTATGTCATCTGTAAATTACAGATATTCATAAATAGCGCGTTAATATGTAGGTGCTTGCAGGACGGGGCAACGTAACCTACAACCTTTTTCTAAGTGATTGTGTGTGAGTGAATAAAACTTGAATCTGTGAATGCACCTGATGAAAGGTCATGAAATTCATGAAATAAAAACCAGTGTATAATAAGGCCCGCCGATAAAGGACGGGGTGCGGGGTGTGCGTGTGGTAGACAGTGATTACGGCGATGCTTATCTGTCGGAATAAAAAAATGTATGACCCTTCTCAAAGTTGGTCCTTTTGACAAGGTAAATGTCATGTATTCTTTGAGGGTATTTCCTCATAAGGACCGCCGCCAGCAGTGCAGTGTCTACCAAAGCTGTCACTGAGTTGAGTGGTTTTATAATATATGTAATTATAGATTTCAGTTTTGCTAGAAAATATTATGTAATAAACGTCCTGTCTTAAATATCTAGATTTCAAGACGAGTGAATTCAAACATGCAATAAATGTTAAAGATACTCTCTGGAACGACCTTGAGGATTATATCCACAGAATCACATAACTTTACAATTTACTATGGTACAAAAACCTGCTTCTCTGTTGCAAAATAAAAATATTAGAATAATGCACATTTTCAATTTCATAAATTTTAATAATACATTACGAAAATACTACAACACAATAATCAGAACTACACAATACGTTACTAGACTTTCATGTAATTATTGTTGATTAAGTCAGGAATATTCAGAAAAGCGGAAACAAAACAATTATTAACGATTTTAATTAAACCATTAATGACTTTTCCTATGATCATTAAACAGTGACTGTCTTTTAAAGGATTTTCCACAAATATCACAACGAAAACTATTGTGAGCACGGCGGTTATGGTTTTTTAAAATTTCAAGGGTGTGGAACGCCGTACCATCCCCACAAATAGTGCAGGGATAAGGATTCTCTCCGGTATGCGTTCTCCTGTGTGTTACTAAAGTTTGCTCATATAAAAATGATTTTCCACAATATTCACAATAGAATTTGTGTCTCTCTTCCTCAGTCATGTGCGTTGCTTTATGCCTTGGCAGATCGTATACGCGCTTAACAACCAGTCCACAGATATCGCATATAGTGGACTTAGCGGAACTAGTATTAGACTGGTTACTGGAATGCTCCCTTTTCATGTGTAATTGAAGTTGATATTCAATTAAAAATTTCTGAGAGCAATCTTTGCACTGAAAAGGCAAATTTCCATCGTGGATCTCCTTGTAATGATTTTCCAAATCATTGACATTGACACCATCGAATTCTTTTCCGCAATGCACACATTTCAGTTTTTCTTCATTGTGTGCGATTAAATGATTTTTCAGGATTTTTATTTTTAAGAACTTCTCTCCGCAAATGTCACAGGTATATTTGCGTTGGGCCTTCCGTATTCTCTTTTTCCCACCGTGAAAATCCCGTATATGTTCCTTCAAGCTTCGTTCTTTGTAGTCGAGGAAACCCTTGTCACAAATGCTGCATCTAACGATTTTCTGTCCATCGTGGTTCGCTATGTAATGTTCCACTAATTTTGGATCCGTCATAAATTTTTCATTGCAAAGTAAACACTTCTTTTTCATTTTATGTGTCTTGGTGTGGATAGTATATTCTTTCAGAACTGAAAATTTTTCATTGCAAAAAGGACAAGGATAAATTCCATCTTCTTTCCTTTTTAAGTTTACCTTCCTTATCCGGCCATGATTATTTTCTTCGTGTAGTTGTAGAGGACATTGCGTAATAAATTTCTGAGGACATTTTTGGCATGGAAAAGGCAATTCTCCATTATGAACTTCGTTGTAGTGCTTTTCCAGATCAATGTAACCTCGCAATTCTTCTGGACAATGTAAACATTTATTTTTATCATCTTTGTGTGCCACTATATGGGCTTTCCAAACTTTCATCCCCAAAATCTTCTCCCCACAAATGTCACAATTATAAGGTTTCGGCTCTTTGATCTTTTTTGGTTTTTTGTCCAAGTGTTGTCGTCTGACATGTACACGTAGCTGTCCAGATTTGTAGTCGAGGAATCCCAAGTTACAAATGTCACATTTTACGATGTGTTCTCCGTCGTGTTCTTCCATGTAATGGAGCACCAATTTCCGATCTGTGACGAATTTCTCAGGGCAATTTAAGCAATTTGATCGCTTTAAATGCTGTAGTCTGTGTTTTCGGAACTTTGCACAAACTGAAAATTTTTCAGGACAAAAAGCGCATTGATAAATCATTTTATCTTCTTTAACTGCATATTTATACGAATTACTTCTTTTTTCTTGCAACTTCATTCTTAGATAGGTTATCCTCCCTTTTCTTTGCCCTCTTAGTCGCTCGATGACCTGTGGAGTTCACATGCTCCCGGTAGAGATCCAATGTGGGAAACACGGCATTGCATAAAATACACGCCCTTAATAGTTCTACTTCCACCACCAACCTTTTTGGACTTTTTGCCACTTTAGATTGCTCGTTGCTCTCACATGAGAATGTGCTATAACTTACATGATCTTTGTCTGGAAAATATTCTGGTTCCAATTTTATCTGTTCCATTTTAACGTACACTGATTCTTGAATTTTCTCCAACTCTTTACTATTGGCCCCATCATCCCCTAAAACCAAAATATCACATCAATACATCAATGATATTATGTCGAATAATCTTTTCCAGTAGAGGAGAACGTTCTCGGTTGGATAGCCATCTCGGTTGGATGAAAGGCATTACCTCTGGACATATTTGACTGATTGAGCTGGGATTTTTAATTTTATAGTTTTATGTTGTCTAAAATAAATCGGTTGTATGTTGATAATATCTAATAATTGAAATTACGCCTTTGAAAAATAAGAATGACTTTTCTGGAGTCAAAAGTAAACTTTTGAGGGTTTGCTTAAAATCGTTTAGTGCTCCCCCACAGGGTATTTAAATGGACGAATGATTTTCTAGAGTAATAGTCATGATACTTATCATCGGTTTTTGCAACTCAAATTTAAAATAACTCGAATTCCATTAGACATACATTTTATTGAAGCGGAGGAAGCTAGGGTTCTCCGTTGGGGAAGGGTTCTCCGTTGGGTAATACAATCGGAAACTCTATATTTATCCTTTAAATAAAAAGTTTAAGTTTTGATCATCCTCAGAAATGCCTTGTCAACTAACAACTAAGGGATAAAAATTTATGTGAACCACCTATCGTTGGCAAAAGAGCAAGGGGAAGGGGGAAGGGAAACATTTTTTGAAATTTTAAAGTATTAAGCAAAGGAGACTTCATCACCGATGTGGATATATAATTCATATTTTAATTAAAATTAATTACATCCTACATAACAGATAACAAATTATGAGTATATAACTTATGTACTTATATCCATACATACATTCTGAATTTAATGGCATCAATTACTGTACTTTGAGTGAGTAAACTACGAATATTTGCTAAAGAAAAAATTATCCAACCGAAAACGCTTTCCTCAATATCAGAAGTAAGATTTTCAGCTCAACTATGGATACCTACATTAGGAAGGGTTTCTACTAAATTGAGTTGCGGTTTTTTTAACAATTGTATAGACTATTNGATTTTCAGCTCAACTATGGATACCTACATTAGGAAGGGTTTCTACTAAATTGAGTTGCGGTTTTTTTAACAATTGTATAGACTATTCTACAAAGGACACTGTACTGCATTAGTATAGAAAACGTGACCACTATATTAACCATTATTTGTCCAACAAAATCATCAAAACTTGTTCTAATTTAGATTCGTTTCAAAATAATGCAACCACTCTTCCGTGTTTGCTCCATACATATAAAAATTCTTAGTTCAATTTTTACACGTATTGATGAAACTTCCTACATTTAGGGAATTCGAAAAGTATCTCACCATTTTCTTGCAGCTCAAGAGGATCATGTTCTTCCGAGTAATGCCCAAATCCATCGCAATCGTTCCCAATAAAATTCCGTGGATAAACAAACGATTCCTTCTGCTCAGTCTTAACAGATACATTGTTAGCATTACTTGTCGCAATTAGTAAACAGTTCGATTCCGTGACGTATTCTTCAGAATATGAAAGATCCTGAATATTCTCTTCTTTAGGAACAACATTTCCTACACTATAAAGCCCTAGAACTTAAAATATTATAATAATATAATGACATTATACTTCCATTATAAATAAAATCTTAGAAACTACACCTAGTAAAACTATATTCAATATTTTTATCTGTAAACATACCAGGATTAATGTATGACAGTATTCCTTCTTTAATTCTTCTTTTGCCTTCGTCCAAATTTGTTTCCATTTGAGTATCAGTCATTTGATTTTGGATTTGATTTTGTATCGTCTTGTACTGTTGTTGGAGGATCGTCACCTTATCAAAAATGTGCTTCCCCTTTTGTACTAAAATCGAACAGGAATCACAGAAATCAATCCACGAATATGGATTTCCGTATTCTGCTAAAAATATACAACAGATTTCTTGAGGTATTTCTAGTATTTTTCGTAGCAAGAACATCACTTGTAATTCATTCTTCAGTCTATCTTCATCTTTATTAACTGCAAAATTGCAAATTAAATACATTGAATATTGAATATAATATATGAGCGATTCTTAATCTGTCAATAATCATATTATAGTAGGAAGGATCATAAACTAAACCAATTTCAAAATTAAGTTACACGGAGTAGCAACCAAAATTGAACGTTTGATGCTATTATTGCTTACCTCGGGATGAATTGTTGAGGTCTAAGCCTACAGTGACAGTTACTTCTTTTGGTAAACATTTTTTGCCGCACAATGTACAGTAGTAGAGTGAATTCATATTGAAGTTACTTTTATTTTTTCCAATTGACAATTGAAAGAAAGTTATATTATAATATATAGTTATGTATATTGTGATTATATGATGTTAGGTCTGTAGTATATTGTGATTTACTTAATTTTTTTACAACGCTTTAATTCCAAAATGACAAATTGATTTGATGTTTGATGTTTGAATTTCTATAATATTTCTGTAATGGCAGAATGGAGAAGTATACATAAATGGCGCGATAATAAGTACATGCTTTCAGTAAATACGGGGCACTGTAACCAAAATACCGTCGTAAAACGTATATGTGAAACCGTGAAGCGTGAAGGAAATGTGAAGAACAACAATTTTTCTGGATTTTGTGTTAGTGAATTTCATTCAAGGCCCAACAGAAAGCTGTTTTTCCAAATAAGTGAAAAATACGAAATATTTTCCGAGCTTCACGCGGAATGGGCTATTTTTTATTCATTTGATTTAAGACTGCAAACATTTTTGGCGAATCAAAAAATGTAAAATCATATAAGCTCTGCTCACCTAACGTTTTCTCCGGGAATTGCTTAAGTGACCGCTATATGACAATAATTTCCTATATCTTCCATAAACTTCGTTGTCCATCATAATAGCCAAAAAATCTTGTGTTGATCACCCTTCACATATTTTTCAGTAACGTTTCAGTCCATTTTCAGTTTCCATACAAACGAAATGTAATGCATATACGTATAAAGTATAAAGGTATGCCTACCTAGACAGATATTTTTTACACCGCCATCGTGAATTATTTAAATATTTTTGACATTCCTTGTAATAGTTGAATAATATGTAGTTGAAAAGTTGGTGGAAGTCAACGACTAGGTATAACATGTTAATGTAAATTGTATACCTAAAAACAAGGTATAATTACATTATTTTCCGGTCATTATTGTGCCTCCCAAAAACCGAAATAAAATTCATGTTTAAAGCCTTCTACTCTTTTGGGGCGTTTTAATCCATCCAAAGTTTCTTGAAAATAGTAAATAACATACACATACTACCTTTAT
>JABASI010006822.1:0-10449 GCA_019776505.1 Tomocerus nigrus
TGTTAAAAATTAGGTATATATAGGGATTCAATTAGCTCCACGGCTCTCAGAGGCTCCTCCACTGCTCCAGATTGCGCTTCATTGATCATATAAACTAAACAAACTGTGAGTGAAGGTATATAATTTACATATCGGAATTGTAAATTACTAAATTACTGTAAATTAAACTACTGTAAATTAAAAATTGTGATACACATTTTATTATTGTATGGTATGTAATGTATACACAAACACATTCAGTCAATTCCCCTTTAATTTTTGATGATCAAATGAAGAGAAGTTCGTTTTTCCACAGAAATGCCTTCTGTTGACTCCTTTGAAGTGGTAAAAATTCTTGCTAACGATCGCAAGTTTTGCAAAACTTGGAAGTTATTCTGTGGAGGGTTGTTGGGATTTGATCAATCAGATGTGTTTGACCTGGAGAAAAAGGAGCACTACACTCCAATTTCCATTATTATCATGGAAATTATGGGACATTGGAAAATTATCTCTCATGCACAGGCTAATATAGTTATTCTGTGCGACAAATTGAGACAATTTGGATGTGTTGGCGCTGCAGGTACGTCAGTACGTGTAGCGTGTAGTGTGTAGTGTATTATAAGGTGTAGTGTATATAATGTAATAATCACATTTTTGTCATTGGTAGGTACATCATCAGTAGCATAAATTCTTTACGATGAAGGTCAAAGATTTAAATAGAATATTTATAATGCAATATTACAGAAGATATTAGCAACGTTCGTCACAGCAGTTTTGAAAACTACGAAGAGGGCCTGAAAAACTATCGAAGCGCTCTTGAAAACGGAGCACTGGTTCTTAAGGTGCGTTCCTAGAATTTACTAATACATGTGTTTTCCTATACTCAGTCAGATCCGGCATAACTAATTGATAATCCGAAAGCGTAACCCCTTAAACTGTCGGGCAACTATCCTGGAGGATCACAAGGGGCTGAGATTTAACAATTTGGGACTCCAAAGGTCGTACGAGATGTTTTTCCAATAAATAATATCTAGAAATGCTGTGCGGCAGCACTTTGGAAATGATTTTTAAAGACTATTTGAGATTTATTGGCCCCTTGCGATTCTCCAGGACTCCGTACAAGTCTACACATATTATGAGCATGTTACATTAATTGATTTTTGAGCTAGACTTTACCCGAAAAAAAATGTTTTGGATTTATTTGGAATTTAACTCCATGCTCCATGATCGAGTTCATAGCCGATTTTGGTAGGACCCACACCCAGGTAGGAACGCACCTTAATGAACAAGGAAAATTAAAGGTATAGTAACGAAAATGTACACTGAAGTCGTTTCAGCAGAACAGGGAATGGAACATGGAGAAAATATGATAATAGTCAAGAGGTTTACGAAGATGCCCTGAAGATGTTCCGGGAAGTACTCGTCAACGTGTGGCAAAGAGCCTCAAACCCCGATCTTTCAAATGAAATTATCACAAAACATTGGATTGCTCTAACGTATGAAAGTCTCGGAAGAAATGAAGAAGCACGTGAATTAGCAGCGGAAGTGTGGGAGAAAAGAGTAAGCACCTTGGGAGAAGAACATCCAGCCAGACACAAAATGTGCTAAGGAACTATTAGAAAGAACGTGTGAAGTGTGAAGTCTCTCCTAATAGTCCTAATTCTAAACTTTTGTAGATTGGACTTGGTATTGTGCACTGTGCAGCCAAGTTAAACTGGATCTTAAAGAAACACGGGATATTATTACATGGATGGAGTACAAAAGTCATCTGTGCACTGTGTGTCGACAAGTCACTCCTGTATTAACTTAGTAATAAAATTGCTTATCAAAACCAGATCAAAACCACCATGCACAAACGCAACACTGCAATTTACCCTCCGTCTTATCATCTATCGTTACCTCAGCCCAAAGGAGATATATACTTAATGGTGATAGAAAATATGGACACTGAAAAATATTTCCAATTCTTTTTTGGCATATTATTACCAATATATATCTATAGAATAGAAAAATATTATAAGCACATTATGTAGCTCTAAATACCTACTAGTCTAATAATTAATAATTAATTATATTATCAGTAATTATAAGTAAATAATTTAAGCAAACGAAATGTGTAGTTTTAAGGGGAGGCTAGTATTTTGTTGATGAACTTGAATTTCCGCTTCGCGAAAAGGATTCAATTATCGCGATTTTTACATGTGAATCGCAAAATCCTGATTCCCATAGTTTGAAATAACCTACGGAGTTAAAAAAATCTGGGGCGGTTACAATACAAAGCATTTTTTCTGTATTTACAAATCGAAATTTTGAACATCGGCCAATCGTAATCGCTAGAGAAATAGGAGTAGATTCCGTTTTGACAACCTGGTGATTCTATGTTGTGACGTTCGGCTGGAATCAGTAATTTCCGAAGTCCTAGCCTCCCTTAACACTGTTAAAAACCACATAATATTATAAGCCTCTGCGAAATAACAACAATTAAGGGTCCCATTCCCATTTCATAATTATTCAATACGTAGCGACGAGCGAAAGCATACACACGTATTGGTCAACAGTCAAGACAGCCAAAAAAATATTATAAAGAAAAGAAAGGATCCAAACCAATAATCCCATGCATGCTATAATTATCTGTATTTATGCAAATTAAATAGAATTATTGCGTTGAGTACAAACAAGTTGTATGAAGCTGGTATTTATTCTGTATCTGTTAAAACAGTTGGACATGTGGTAAAGTCGTAAGTGGTAATAGCATGTAATAGTTAATAGTACAGTAGTAAATTGATAAATGAGTTGGTCTTGTTTGCGATAAGAATATTATTGCTTAGAATACTTTCTGTCTAAATAATGCATTGATCTACACTTGTTCATTCTGCATAATGAGTAATGACATACATAGAAACCTGAGTTTAAATGTGCAATTTCTTGCTCCTGCTTTGTCTTGGATTAGATTTATGTCGTCTACACGTACCAATCGGAATGTTTAACAGTCAGAGTTAGAGGTAGGTGCTTTTTTAAGTAGGTACTGTCATCAGTGTCGTCTCACCTGTTCGGTTCATTAACAACACACAAACAGGGCAATTAACGCAAGTAGGTTTTGTCACCAATCATTCTTTGATCTCAAATCTTCTATCATCTGTACTTCTCTTAACTATAAACTTGAACAACTTGTTTGCATTTCAGAGCATTGATGAATGGTAAGTAGCGTTGGTCAACCTGGATTTCAGTAACATCCTTCGCTCTGCCTCGGTTCTGCAAACTTCTGTACATAAAATGCATTTTTCTGCGAAAATTTTGTGGGTTTTGTGGTTAGTGTTTGTGTCCCAGGACCCTGGTAAAAATAATTTTGTTTTAGCAATAGAAAATAACGAGACTGAATTGGATATTCCTGTCATAAAGGCAGTAAATCCAGGATGGACATATCTAGATTCCAGCAACACGACTTTTATGGGAGAAACCGAAGTACAAATCACGTTGAATTGTACTGCACGATATCCTATCAAGTGGGTCATTACAGGTCACCAGGTACACACAGAAGATACACCCCTAAATAAATACTTAAATAAGAGGTTAAATTTTATTTGTAATTGTGCAATTCTTCAGGGTAAACATTTTTTCCACGCGGGAACAAGAAAAACAAGACTTCTTGGAGGAAATTCGGATTTGCAACAGGATCTCGGTCAGCTGGAATATTCAATAGAAACTTGGAATTATTTTGAGAAAGGTTCAGTTGCAAGTGTCCGCGCAGTTTGTCAAAGTGTGACAGATGAAGAAAAATCAAGTTTTGTCAAAATTTTCATTCATGGTATACTAAAATCATTTTCACTGCGAGATAAGAACCCTTTTTAAAATCAAATCTGACAAGTCTTGGAGTGATTTTGAATCTTACGCAGTTATTGTGTTATTGAATTCCAGATAAACGTCCGCAAATTATTTGTCCCCCAAAATCCAGCCGACTTCCTCGTGGAAACATAATTCCTTGTCCGGTAACTGATCCAAGAATCTCTGTGAAGCTATTTAAAAGAAATGCTCATCCTTCAACCCATTTGACTGCAATAAGGGCAAATTATGATCCTGTAGTGGGATTCAAACTCTCGAAAGATAAGCAAGAGTCGGGAACATTTATTTGCGTCACACCTAGAGATGTTTGTACGATATTCATGGGCGACGATGCTAATGAGCATGGTAAAATCCAATTACTATATTGAATTTTTACATTTTTTTACGGAGAAAATATATAACTTAGTAATAGTATATTTCGAATAATGCCTTTTATAATTGCATAATAAAATAATTGAATTTGTCTCTAAAAGTGAATTAATTCGGGATTTCCTAAGATTTAATGAATGTAGCGTACGTACGACATTTTTTGTACCGTACCGTACGACATTTTTTTCTATAAAACGAATGAAAATTGCTTAAATATAACGGAAAGCGTTTTTTAGTTTTATTTATTTTTTATTCTGCACTGACACTCGGATATTCTATTTTCGGATTTTAGGGTTCAATGCAGTTCCCAGTGAGAAAACAGTGACTGAATGGTCCAGTGAAACTCTGAAATTAAAATGTACAGACAAAGTTCCTGTAGAATTCGAAATTGATTCTAAAAATGTTATTTCTCGCACGGAAAATGAAGTTGTTCTTCAAGGTCAAAATGGAGATAATGGAACTGTCATTTGTAGAGGCGGGAACTATTCCCATACTTGGGATTATTTGTTCGTTGGCAAGTTTTCTTCAAAATAGTTATCGGTTGCTGTAATAAATATGCATGCACCTATTTTAGGTACTTATAGCGCTAAAGTTAATTTAATTGCGTGATTTACTTTCAACTTTCCAGATCCTCCTCAACTCAGATTTAATTGCAAAGCCGGAGAAATTGATTGTATTTCCGAAGGTAAAAATAAAAGCATTGCTAGTGCACGTTGTGTGGATAGAAACGACTGTTCTTTACTCCGTGGATGTTTTGGAGATGAAAATTGTCAAAATGAACCGCAGTTGTACTTCACTGGAGAACCAAAGGAAGGGTTTTGCCCGTCAGCCAACTCTTCGTCTTGTATCAGTTTCCGGAACTTGTACTTCAATGGACTTATCGAATGTGGAGTTGCAAATCGAGGGAAAGTTGCAGTGTTCGAATTTTTTACTGGTTTAAGCTTATTAAAATGTATGCACTTTTAAAACCAACAATAATTTGCCAACATATAATTAATCTGCATCTACTTACAGAAATGACATTTACTAAAATGTTTTTAATTGTAACAACTGGCTCCTATGTTTTTATTTTATTGGACAGATCAAAATTGGAGGGATGCTCCCACGGACGAATTAATTAGAATGGACGCTGTTGCTCCTGTTCTTTATGCAAATGAATCAACACTTTTTGTTTGCGAAGCGTCTAGCTATTTATTCTCGGATGGATTCCACTACGAACTTAAATTCGAAAATAACAGTAGGATGATTTTGGACGAGAGTAAGAATAACTTCAGACATGTGTGTTTTGACAAGATGTAACATTTGGAACTAAAAAAATGGATTATTTATATTATAGATACATTAAGGACAAACAAATATATTCAGGAGAGACGACAAGTTCACGAATTAAATATTGTGTCTGCAGTAGAAATTCTTTTGCCAGTTGAAGCCGTTGAGATCACTTGTTTTGTTTCTTTATCAGATGAACCAATGGTACTGTACTCATCAAGATCTTTCATCGTAAAATGTAAGTACAAATAAATTATGGAAAATGTACAAAGTTTCAAAAAATGAAAATGCACTAACCTGGAAATTTTTTCGCAGATTTGCAGAAACCTTACATATTAAATGAAAACAAAACTGTGGAGTTTCAAAAAGGATCTTCGCGACAGCGACTAATTTGTTCGGCCAGAGGAGAACCTAGTCCTAATACCCGCTGGGAAATAAATGGACAGGTTAAATTATATAAGAAAAATGTTATTAATAATATCTTGAGTAACAATAGGAAAATAATAATTTCTTACAGAATCCTGGTCCAGAATTCATTACCAGAAGGACATCGGAAGGCGATTGTATTTTAGAATTTCCACAGATTTCTGAAGACCATTCAGGAGATTACAAATGCATAACAAGCAACTCTTTAGGAAATGATAGTATGACTTTTAATGTAACTATTGCAGGAGAAATTGAGGCTTCATAATTCATTGTCATTTCTCAAGGTTAACTAATTTGCATTTATAAAAATTTAATTTATGGGTAGAATGAAATAAAATATTCCTATTAAAGAAAAACTGTTAATAAATGAAATTTCTAGCAATAGAATTTTAAGTGCGCACTTCAGTACTCAAATAATAAAAATTTAATTTATGGGTAGAATGAAATAAAATATTCCTATTAAAGAAAAACTGTTAATAAATGAAATTTCTAGCAATAGAATTTTAAGTGCGCACTTCAGTACAGTCAAATTCGTTCACACATAAATTAACATAAATAAAAGAATTAAGATAGAAACCCAGGTCAATTAGAGTAATAATATACCTAGGTATGCTGGATAAACGGTCGGAAAATAACGTTTTGATTGCATTCTCACAATAAACTAGGTATAGTCATCTCATCTCATAAGTTCACAAAAATGTATTTTTAGCTTGTATTGGTTTCGTTTCGTGGCTCGATAGTCTTCTGCATACTCCAACAACTCAAATACGGTAAGAAAACTGAAATAGATCATCATGTGAAAATGAACAGCTTTTTAGCGGAACTTTCTGTTAGCCAAGATCCAATTTCTCATTTTTTAAGATAAATATTTAACAAATTATATTCCAGCCAAAACAGAAACATAAAGAAATAGAGAATCTTACCATTCTATCAAAAACAAGTGTACCAACTAACGCTTTGTGCACGAAGTTTATCGTAGCAATGTTTCTTCGTTCATTCTTTATTTTTACAATAAAAGAATTTTGATTATAACCAAAATTAAAAAAAAAATGATTTCTGATGAAGACGGTGAAATTCCTCCGATTATGACCCTGCCGAGAGAAGTAACAATTTGAATTTATTATTGTAATTTCGATGATTAAAGAATAGATTTATGGCAATTAAAATATTTATTACTTTGTATTTTTACTCTTTGTGTAGGTTCGAGCAGTAATTTACAATAAGCTGTCGGAAAAGCAATTGGTTGAACTTCGGTTGGTGTGTCAGCAATGGCGTAAAGAAATAGATCACCTTTGTGATTTTACGGTTGCAATTGATGACAGAAAGCCGAGTTTTGAGCGAATTTTGGATCTCCGTGTGAAAAGCTGTTCCGTAATACATTTTCTACGGGCGCCACCACTAGGAACAACTAGTACCTACTTAAACTATCCTAATTTGCTCCGTTGTCTACATATTCTTAGCGATCAAATATCACCGGAAAACTTTTTTTCTCTTATCGGAGATTGTGCTCAATATCTACAAGAATTTTCAACTCTTCTCTCAGCTCCTCTAATTACTTCAATATATCCGGTGACTTTATCAAATGTCCGTTTTGAAAAATTACAGAAACTAAATCTGATTTTAGCAACAGTGTCCACGGCGGGTGGTCCATTTCGCCCGCCAATTGGTCCTATGAAAACGGAAGATATAATTTTCTCCCAAATACTTAATAACCCCATGGAAAATTTAAAAAGTTTACGAATTGAAATCCGATGTGTGGGAACTGTTCAAATTTCGAGATTTTCCGCACTTGTTTTTTCGTTTGTTGGAAAACATTGGAAAAATCTTCAAGCCTTAGATTTTGATTTAATCCAAGGTCATGGGATGCCACTAGCAGAAGCAAGACCATTGAATGACTCAGATTTAAGCATTGTTGACTTTGATTTGTTGAAAAAGGTGACAAAATTAAATTCTGTCCGTGTTGTCAATTCTACATCCGTTGGTGTTGACATTTGGGCACATTTAATGGCTCTTCAAGAGAAACTCGAATATTTTGAAACGGATATTCTTCCTGTTTCGAATTCTTTATTTAAATCCGTGATTTCAAAAAATTATCAGACACTAGTTCAAATAGATATCTCAGATATGAATGTTTGGGGAGAAGATGAGGTAGAACAATTTGACGCAACTGTTTTTCAGAATTGTACTTGCTTGAAAAAATTAACTTTGGATAGAAATGCAGTACAGAGAAGATTGTATGATTGCCCGGAATTAATTAATTTGTTTAATCTCCCAGATATGTTGGAAGAATTAGCATTGAATTATTTCCTAGTTCTCTCTGACGAATTTTTACTTCTTTTCAATGGAAATATTGGCAATAGTCTGCAAAGCATAAGTCTGACTCAGTGTGGAAATTCTGGAATTTATGGAGTTGATGGTTCAGTCTTGGAAAGAATCATTTCTTTGCCCAGTGTCAATTTCATTGAAATATCCGCCCTTAATTATTCTGACGAAGGGGAAAGGATCAAACTTAATTTAATTTTAAATGCTTTTGGATATGGAAATGATCGCCCTTATTTTCAACTCTCTAAAATTGGTTCCGAATTACAATCGGATTTAATTGGGGGACAATGAATTCGATTTTTTCAGAGATCGTCTTAACGAACGACATAACTTAACCGATTAATTATTTATTTTAATTTCAGGGTGACCAGTAATATTGTACCTATTAAAATAGTAGTTGTTTATGAAATTATGAAATAAAAGTAAAAAAACGTTTAAAATTAAGAAAATTGTCGGTACTTTATTAACGCATCCATCCAGGACATTCTCCTTGCCTTGGCAGAGCAAATCTTTCTTCATTTTTTGCCATTTATTCCAATAAAATTTTACAATCAGCAAAGTAAATTCATATTTTCTTGCTTCGTTATTCTTAGCAAATTGTTAAACATTGGAGACGGGTGCTTACATCTGATCTGGGTTTTACCTAACGAGTTTTTCGTCACCTCAAACGGCTTAATCTCCCCATTAATAATGATGGAAACGTCTCCCAATGCTTTGAGGAGTTTATTCGCAAAAGATATCTGATTTGTGTTGTAATTCCACGGACTAGATCCTAAAATGAGCCTTCCTCCATCATAAACAAATTTCCGGAGAGTTTCAATTTCTTTTTCAGTTTTTACGTTATGATCATTTAAAATTAGTAACTTGAATTTTTTCAAATAAAGGAGATCTTCTAAAGTTTTATTTGACGAACAATTGGAAATATTGCTGTAGGTGTAATATCCCTCCTCGGCCTTATGACGTATTGACCTGTAGAACATTTCCATTTCTGCAGAGTTGACACATAATCCAATTCCAATATTCTCTTCAAAACTATGAGTGATCACCCATTTGATAATATTTCCCACAAGTTCATCGTTATCATATTCCGAAGCATCTGCTGGAGTTATCACAAATGGAGTATAAACAAATCTTCCTCGTCCATGACGCCCAACGCTGACGATGGGACGAGATGAAGAATTTGATTCTTTAGCCACAATTGGATCTGACATATTACCCAAAGTAACTCGAGTGCCTAATGGGAATGATTTTCCACAGCAATCCTCATATCCTAAAAGCAGTCTGGAATGTTTGATTCCAAAGAAAAGGATACTAAAATCTTCGATATTATGATTTCTTGTGTCTTTAATGAATTCTGTAGCAGTTTCCGGAATTTCTGAGGTCACTTCTTCACTTGTTCCCAGAATTTCCTCACTGATCGAAAACTTTGTAGTCATTTCCAAATTATTCTTCTTCTCTAGAGGAGTCTCACTGGATATTATAGTTTTATTTGGTTTTTCAGGATTCGCAGATTTTTCTGGATATACGACCACATTTTCTTTTTTAATGGGAATATTATTATTGGAAGTTTGATCACCAGTCTGATCAGCATGAAATTCATTAGAATCTGGAACGATTTTGGGTTTCGAAGATACCGAAGGCATTGTCATTAGATGAGTCAGAATGGCTAGTGATGAAAATGTTACACCAATAATTATTACTAATTTGTGCTTTGAAAGCTTTTTCAGCTTATTATTGCGTTTCTGTATGTTTCCCATTCTATGCACTTGGTAAAATAAACAGTGGCCAATTGCATAAACTGCTATTTCGAAGACCGAAGAAATCGCATAGATAAAATATCGAAGCGAATGGAAAATGTTCTATGCAAAACCATTTTATCTGTCGTTGTTATTTAAAATATTTGTCTGTTTTGTTTCGATGTGATTATTCATAATATCGAATAAGTGGCTTCTGAACATGCCTTGTCTTAGTAGAAATAAAAGTGTATAGAGTTGAAGTAAAAAATAAAATGTAACTTTAAAACTAGTTTCTTAATTAGTACACGCTAATCGTCTTCTCTTTATTCGTCATGTTTTTAATTCTAAATTTTGAATTTTTACTTCACCTGCTGCCTGTTATATCCATAATAATATCTGGCATATTTAGATAGGCATTAGATACATACATACACCTATTGTCATTGTCAGTAATAGTATCATTTATTAATTACTGAGGTCATCGCCTTACTTTATTGGGTATGTCCAT
>JABASI010006823.1:0-10448 GCA_019776505.1 Tomocerus nigrus
TGCTGTCACGAGCATTGGCTACCCTTCACCAACTGCTAGTCAATACAATTCTTACATGTCTCAAATGTCCAAAGGCCAAATAAATTCGAAACAGGAAGCTGCTATGGCCCTTGCTCAATTTCTTCATGAATCTGGTGGTTTGGTTTACAAGCGAGAAATCGCTTGTGCTCAATCCAACTGTCCTAGTCATTATAGAACCCCAAGCTGCGATGCTCCAGGACAATATTACTATGGGTAAGTGTTTTTCCAAGCTTCAGTGCTTAATAATTATGCATAGCTGTTCTATTTTTTGCATGAAATAATTAAAAAATAATAAGTAACAATTTCGAGGCTAATTCATTTCCAGTTTTTAGTTCCAAGGAAATTATTGAAATAATCAGAATACATGAACTTTATTTCACATTTAGTGTAATATTCCAGACAAGTAGTAAAATAAATGCCACGATTTAAATTTTGTTTCGATTATTTCATTTAACTTTTTACCAAATACTCTTTTAAAAGTAAAATAAACATAACATGTCTGATTTAATTTCGTTTTTAAAATAATATTTTCAGTCGTGGATACATTCAGTTATCGTGGTGTTACAATTATGAACCTGCCTCCCTGGACCTCTACGGGGATCGCAGATTAGTCACCAATCCAGATCAAGTTGCATCCGATGAAGATACTGCCTGGGGTATTGACATAATAATAATATGCTTACAAATGTTTTATAAGATATTCAACAGTCCATTGAGCTCTTGAATTTCATCCTGTTATTGAAATTTTTAGCTACGTCCTTTTGGTTCTGGGGAAAAAATGTCCATAACTATGGAGGAGCTACAGGTCAATTTGGAGCAACAACAAATGCAATCAATGGTGACCTAGAATGTCGTGGAGGACCAAACGCACAAGCCAACAGTAGATTCCAAATGTATGGCAAAATCCGCCAAGCTTTCGGTCTTCCAGGAGCTGGAGATCCAAGTGGATGCTACAGATAATAATATCGCTGTCATTTTATCCGCTTTTTATTTAATTGAAAATCTGTACCTATCCATATATCAATGCTGGGTTTCTTTTTCAAAATAAATACTTATATGCCATCAATAATACATAAAGTGTACTTTTGAGGGACATAAATCAAAATTGGATTCTATTAATTTATGAATTATAGTTAGAAAAGTTTGCGTTTGCACACCTACAATCGAAGAATTTTTTTCTCTTATTAAAGAATATCCACCGTTTTCCACCATTTAAGGCACGAATACAGCAAAATACTACAGAGTATTTGTGTTAATTTTTGTTTCTGACAGTAATTTTACCTTGTTATATTTATTTCAAATTTTCCCATCAATTAAATTCAATGAATTTTGGTAAAAATCATTCCGAAGACCTTTGAAAATGGGTTAATAAAATGAGCTCATAGGTAAATAAAAGGAAACAGCATACAAATTCATGTTATATCAGATCTTATTATTCAGGGCAAATCCTATCAGCATTTTTTTAAAATGCCATTATCTGTAGAAACTGTTTTTAGCACTTTTGTATGACATTATAATACAAGCAAAAGTTTGTCTCTTGTTTAACATTTAGTTATATGTATTTCCATATACCAACAAAATATCAATTCAATAAATTCGCATAAATTAAGTTTTTATTGATTGGTTATTTGAAAGACATGCAGGAATTTGAAGTGTGGTTTCATTTGCTGATTTAATGGGCTAATTAGAGAATAATAGACATTTAGATTCAGTTAGAAAAAGTACTAGGTATTGAAAATTAACAACCAACAACGCACACAAAACTGTTTTAGTTTAGGTAATAATAAATTCTAATATAATTTTGAAATGGAACTTTAAAATGTAAATAATATTCAAAGATACAAAAATTGTTTACTTATTTATTCAAAAATCAGGATAGTTCAGTTTCTAGCCATATAGAGTTTTTCTTCTTGTATCTTTCGCTTTTAGTCTGCCAAATCCAACCAGATTGCAAAATTACTTCGACAGCTTTTAAGTAGGTCTTAAGTATCTCAATATTTTCGGAGTTTGGATTGCAAATTGTTGACAAGGACAACTGTTCGAGAATTTCGTCCCTTGCCATGAAAAACTTTTGAAGGACGGCTTTAAGGATTTTGGTAGATTCATTTATGGTCTCTAGGAATGAAAATGAAGGATTCTGTAAAGCAACAACCACGATTAGGTTTGATTCTCTTTCGTTTACGTCCTCCTCAAATGAAAAAAAGTCATTCAATAAACCACAAATATTTTCCAAAGCACGGTTAAGAATTTTGACGTTCTCGAATAATCCCTCGTCCTCAAGCCAATTCCAATCCAGAAATTTTCCTTGTCCGTATTCAATCAATTTGACTATCCACTTCGCACCTGAAAAATGTCGACGACACTTCATATATTCCTCAATTGTCTGAACTTTCTCCTTTGAAACTGAATTTCCATCGTAGTAGGTAAATTCTATGTGACGAGTCCAATTCTTCATAAAGGATCGGAACCATTTGCCTGGGCTGTTAATCTTTAAAGAATTCAAAACTTCGAAATTTGCCGTCTCTACACCATGCGCGTCTTCTGGAGGTACATCGCCGTTTGACAATCGTTGAATAGCACAATTAGCTTTGGACTTTTCATCCTCACTAAGACGACCAAACATTTCCCGACCCCATACGTCGTTGATAAAGAAAGCAACCGAATAAGCATTTGCTAAATGCAATAATCGGGAACTGTCGGTTGTTGCATACGCGTACATGGCGCAATTGATGTTCTGCTCAGACTTTTTTGACCATATTCCATGTTTTTCCTCAAATTTCTTCGCTGACAATACAAGAGCTTCGGTTCTGGTAGAAGGCTTAAAGCTTTTCGAATATTCTACGAAACTAAAATCTTTGTAGGTTAACAGTTTGTTAATGGAGAGCTTGGAATTTAGTCTGGTAAAGTGCTCGTATTCCTTTTGAATTTTATGCATGATAATTTCAGATTCAATTGGTTAAAGTGAATATAATATTTGTATAAAACAAGACAAGACGCTAGGATATAAGTAAACAAATAATCGTGGTGGTATAGTATTAGGACCGAATTTTTAAACCTTATCTCACTTTCCATGCCATTTCAGAACAATGTTGTTGTATAATCACTGTAACTATTTAAGAAGTACATCCCAAACTGCATGAGAAACCTACACAAAAGTGTCTGCGGAATATTTCGAAACACTTTGTACCTAGTGTTTGACTAGCCACTGGCTAAAATGGTAGTGGTAAAATAGCCTTTTAGCTGATTACAATAATTTTTGCTGCTGGCCAAAATGATTTTACATTGTTTTCGGCTATTGGCCGTTTTGGCAACTGGCCAATTTAGCTGGTAAAAATCTTAAAAAGCGGGTTAATATCAAACAATGCGTGCACCCTTTACATACGTCGGTAGGATGACACCGAATTTCGACGTTGCCCGACACCCTATGTTGTAAATTGTAAACCCCAGCTTTCAGCCACCACGCACTACTCAAATGACACCAAGACTCGTCAAGGCTGACCACACCACTTTTGCATTTCAATTCGATTGTACACCTCAAATATAAATTAAACGTTTGAGTTTCTTAAAATTAAATGATTTTTTTGGATGCCATGCTGTATCATAAGTATGCTGATATTACTTTCTCACGTTATTTTGTGAGGTCATTGGGATCAACACTTACATATCAAATAAAATCTACCTTAGGTCATTTTATGAATGATTCATGAGTTTAGAGCTACACCCGCCTGAGTGAGGTGAACAGTTTTTAATAACTTGACCCCATCTGTCTCAAAAACAATTAAAAAACAAGATTTAAATAACTATCGTTGTCAAAAGTCATTATTACGCAAACCCTTTGACCTATTCAGCAACAAAAAAATGATCACTGTAGCCCAACAACGAACTTGATCTCAGTTTATCATAAATTATTACTAAATAAAAACAGAATTCGAAATCATCTCATCTCCGTCGAAAGTTAACGCATTTACAGATGCGGATGTAAGAACAGAATGACAAATAATTCTCAGTCATTTATAAGTATTACGTTGATAATAATAAAAAAGAGTGCATGTATCATCAAACTAAGATAGATAATAACGATATTATACAGGGTCAAAACAGAACCTGCGATTGTTTGACTTTTAATAACTTTTGAATGGATACTCCGATTTTAATGAAGTTTACATCAACAGAAAGAGGACAAAATTCTGTGTTAGAAATGCATGGTTATTAGTAGTAGGAAATTAGATCTCGCTGCTGAGGTCAGCGCAAAAATAAAAATGAGAAAATCTTGGCTTTCTCTGCAATCCTTTACCTTTTCTCACTTTCGCATAATTCGTTTTTTTTTCAAAAAATGGGTCCTTTAACTTGGCACAGAAAGTGTTTATTGTTGGCTCTTACATACCCGGGATCCATGCAGTAATTGCAAATTAATAATTTATAATCTACGAAATTCGGATTTTGCTTCGCAATTTGCAATAGTAACTCCATGCAAAATCAATTCTTAAAAAATGTAATTTTTAGGTAGTTTCTTCCAAAGTTGATTGAAATTGTGAGTTAACTCTGAATGTGAAAAGGGCTAAACGACCCGTTTTTGGAAAAATTTAATTAAGTGAGACAAAGGCAAATGATTGCAGAGAAAACCAAGATTTTCTCACTTTTATATTTGCGCTGACCTTAGTAACGAGATCTATTTAATTTTCGATGCTAACCATATTACCATTTCTCCCACAAAATTTTATCATCGTTCCATTGATGTCATTCTCATTAATATCGGAGTATCCATTTAAAAGTAATTAAAGGTCAAACACTCTCTGGTTCTATTTAGACCACACTAGATAGCTGATAAGATAATAACCTTTTCCCAAGCTTATGCCCTCACACTTCACACTCAGGCATTTCCAAAAACTCGTAAATTAAAAAAGCCTGAATAATATTATATTTTAGTCAAATTTAAGTTCGCAGACGTCCTAGGGTATCTGTAAGATATTTTTTATGATGGGGCAAAAATAAAACAACCCCCGGCGGGACTCGAACCCGCAATCGCTGCATTAGGAGTGCAGCGCCTTATCCATTGGGCCACGGGGGCACCGATTCCAAATTGTCTTTATTATCCCCACTACGTTGCATACTTGCATAGATAGCCAGAAAAGAATTTCACCCAAAAGTTTGGACCAGGGTTGTATACTCTACTGTGGAGGCGTGGAGGTGTGGATGTGGACCTAAAGGCAATTTCATCCATCCACTGGACAGAATGGACGAAATTGAATACCTACCTAATATAGATGCGGATGAAATAAGGATGGATACATAAATAGTAGCAACTACCAAAATTATTTTCCTGACAAAATGTAAAGGAGACAATAACTAAATAATTTATTTTAAACCTGAAATTTTAGCTGTAATATTTGTGTGCCTACTATTTTAAGTTACCTATAAATATATTATAAAAGTAGCGATTTCCCGGCTAAAAACTTTAAAAAGGTGTAAAAATAGTAAATTTTATCCTTATACACTATTCATCTGAACAAAATTAAAGTGGATAAAGTAATAAAATCAATTATGTCCAAAATTGGATGGTGAGAAAGTCCTAAAGCAGCGGCTTCTGTGAGTTGAGTCATGAAGACGGGCACTGTACTATTGCATGTCATTAGCCATTATACGGTTGGTTCTGAAGCAGCCTTCTTTTCAACCTGGATAACGAACTGCGAATCCCCCATATTATAATATTATGTAGTAATGATGTTGCCATTTCGAGTTGGATGAATGGTGACTTCAGAATTTTAACAGGATCAAGACGACGAAGCTTAACGCTTCTACCACAGAATAAATTGAAACTTTTTAAACGAACTAGAAAATTTTTGCTCTGCCATTTTGGAGCTGCTATTTCTCCTGTGAAAACCAAGGTGGCTATGATGCATCCAACAAACCAGATGATGAATATCAATTGAACTTGATCATATTTCGTTGGTGTTGCCTCCGAATTCATAAGGCTTTGTGATCTGCCATCAGCAAATGTAAATGCGTAGAACCGACCTAAACCCAAAACATTATTTCTCTGACGGATCTCATAATGGTAAAAATGAAAATACTCTTTCTGGCTGACCTCTATATATTCCCACCAACCCACAATTCCTGATTCATGCAGTTTTATCAGATACGAATTAAATAAATCAAAGAAAAGATTTCTCTTTCCATGAAAGATTATCATCGTCCATAGGGAATCTATGTCCTCATTATCCACGGTGAAACATTCCGAATACATTTCCATCATTGTGGACATTGCCTCGACATTTTCCTCCGTACTTAAAAAAGAAAACGACTTGGGTATAATGAAACTGCCTTCGGTTATTGAATTCACCTCTTTTTTCTCCAAATAATATTCAATAATTTCAATAAGTGGGTTGTTAAAATGGATTACTTTCGTTGCCAATTGGTTGCGTAATAAATCATCTTCTACATCAAGATCTGTTGTCAAATTTGACGCTAAAATAAATGAGTCAGATTCGAAAAGTTCTGAAAAAGTTTCCGGAGCATATGGTTCCTTAAACGTTGTCAGGAAAAAATACACGTCTCCTTTGTATATGCTGTTTACAATTGTGACGAATAGAGTGCACAAAGACAAAAGGCAAAGTGTTTTTACTGGAATTCCGTTCTTTTTGTATACACAAAGGCAGCCATCACTTTGATCTAAAAATATTGCTGCCATTGACAAAATAACTTTTCCCCTTTCAGATTTATTTGCTCTTCTTGATATTTTAAATGACACAAAATCCACGTAACACATTGCAAGCGAAAAGAATATCGCAATTGAAATGTAGAAAGCCCATGTAACTAAAGTAAACGGTTCCCAAAAAGCAGAGGCATCATTATTGCTTTTGCTCACAAATGTCACGAATAGATAACGATGATAACCCACGCCATAAGAATAGATTGAAAATTTCTCTGTGTATTCATCGGTGAGGAAGTTACTGGCAAATTTATTATTATCAACTTGGTAGCTATAAATGGAGAAGGGATGCCAGAAGTGTTTGTCTATATCACTGGTCACCGTAATATTTAATTTAGTGCCTATTACTTTTAATTTACACGAAATAATGTCCAAAATATTCAAGCCACTGTCCCTAATGCTACACGGATTAGCAGCATGAAGATAAAAGCGTTCATAATAAACGGGCAGTCCGTTTANGGCAGTCCGTTTAAATCATTATTTTGGTTTTTCCAAATCGTTTCAAGCGATTTCAAGTCTTTTATTTGTCCATTGACGAAATAATATTGAGACTTGTCACTTAAATGGCAGTAGAGACAGGGAATCAAAATTTCTTTGCCTGACTTCAAAATTAAATATTTAGAAGTCAATGGTAACAGATTTAGACGGGAGACAATATTATTTAATAGATCATTTCCATTGTATTCATCATCAGCATTTTGCTCAGACGTTGTGTCCGTGATGAGAAAAATAAAATGGGGATTCAACTCCCCCAAGCTGCCTAAATGACCAAAAAAATCATAAACACTATTGATAATGTCTTCTAAAAATACAAGAAATATAGCGCACGTTTGATATCTTTGATTAGTAAATATTCTGTGAAGTGCTGTCCTGTTTCTTGTCTTAATTTCCAGTGACTGCTGGTCTTCAATTATGACAGGACTTATTTTGGGACCATCTTCCTCAAAATAAAATGTTAACAATTTTTTCGCTTGATTTTGCGACCATGAAATATTGATGCGAAAATTTCCATTTAATGTCACCGTGCAGTGATTTTCTTTAAATATATTTAACAACTGTTTCCCAGCGTCCGAAAATTTATTTGCAGGTGCCACACCAGAAAGAGAAATTAGCAACATTAAATTGAGTAGTAAGTCCATATTATTCTGTAGGATTAGTTTACCTAGTAAAAGTTTTGTTTTCTTTTATCATGCGAAATTTTAATTCACATTCAGCAGCGTTTGCTTATTTATTACTAATAAACTAATAAACCATTGTCAGATAATGACAGGCCAATGAATTTTAGGTATTTATAATAAATATTCATTGATAAGAACCGTATATAGCCTGTGACTCGATACCTACTGAAACTATCGCGTAATTTTAACCCTTGGTCCATGTCTGAAAAAACACTTCACAATGATAAAACACTTCACTTTCACAATCTCAATGTGACTCACGTCTCCTTTATAAGCAGCTATTAACAATTACCTATCCTATGCCAACATAAATTGATAGTTGAAATCGCTAGACCTTCATCGCCTGTGTACATAATCTAACAAGGCCAAGTTGCTAATTCAAAATGTCATACCGAAGTACAATGGAGTGGTACATTAACTATATATGGGAGTGATTGATAGAATTTCACAAACCAATTTATGGAATTGGCCAATCTAATGTAAATATTATTAACAAAATTAAAAATTACAGCCACATCAATCGAATATTCCTACTTCCAAGCATCTTAATCTTAAAATATTTTAATACAATTTTTATAAAATGCCATGCAGTCGGGTGACAAGCAACTTCCCCACTTCTGCTTGAGTGGCCTGGCCCAAAACATTCAAATTTTTTGAAGTGTTTTATTGTTCTACAATAGTTATAATTTGTTCCCAAATTTATTTAGATATGTAGAAACATACCTACCTATAGGTATTAAGGATTTCGTGTGTAACTACTCTATAGATAAACGCATAGAAAGTAGAAACACAGGAATAAACATCATCACCTGCATTGACCTGCATGTTGTTACATTTAATGCGAGAACGATTTTAGCAGCTCTTCATATGGGTTTAATAACTCTGAATTATATACGTTAAAATTTCCAAGAAATGTTACCATGCACTGACTCTTCTTGAATATATTTAAAAAGTCTTTCACTGAATCCGAGATTTTGTCATCCAATATCATGCAATTAATTATAAGGAGACTACCGATAGAAACTATCAAAATTATATGAAATTTCATTGTTACGAAAGTTTTAATACAAATTGTATATGATTATTACCACAAATTCATATTCAACTATACCTATTAAGTTTATATCGACCCAAGCAATTTTAATTTCAAAGAACTTAGTAATTTGAATTTGGGATGAGAAAAAACATTAATTCTGCGACGATACAATTTCAAAGCATTATATTTATTATTTCTGAGATGGAACTGTTTGATTAGCCATGACTTAAATGACTTACATGGGGTGTGTGACACTACTGTGACACATTTTATGACAGACACATTTTATGAAACGAAAAAGTTGAGGCTGTGGCGATAGACTCCATGTAGTCATGCTGCTATGCATATGTAACAAGCCATAGTTGGTGATTAAAAATGTCATGAAATTGGTGTTGGTGGATTAAATACGGGCGTGATTGATAGAATTTCAAAATGTCAACTTGTGGAATTGACCAATCCCATGTAAATATTTCAAAGCATTATATTTATTATTTCTGAGATGGAACTGTTTGATTAGCCATGACTTAAATGACTTACATGGGGTGTGTGTGACACAATTGTGACACATTGTATGACAGACACATTTTATGAAACGAAAACGTTGAGGCTGTGGCGATAGACTCCATGTAGTCATGCTGCTGTGCATATGTAACAAGCCATAGTTGGTGATTAGAAATGTCATAAATACATGGATTGGTGTTGGTGGATTAAATAAGGGCGTGATTGATAGAATTTCAAAAAATCAACTTGTGGAATTGACCAATCCCATGTAAATATCACTTTGTATTTAAAAATTAAAGCTACAGCAATCAAATTCTAGTTTCTCCAAAACTTCTTTATGCATTTCCAATACGAATTTTAGAAAATGTCAAAGGGATCATATAAATTACTTCACCATTACTTTTCGAGGACCTCTCACAAAACATGTCAATTTTCAAGTGTTGCTGTATAGAAAATTATAATTTGTTCTTAAATGTAAGAGATATGCACATATGGCAGGTTTCTTGCCTGTTGATATCGCAGAATACCTGGCAGTCGGCAATTGTGAAATTGAAGAAACCAATTCTCAATAAAATAATGGTATTACACAAGATGATATATTTTGGTAGATTTCAGTCGGTGCGGGTACATTGTTATTTGACAAATAGAAACCACTCATGATTCATGAAATAATGTACATTCGCAATACTATTATTGTGAAAAGAAACTAAGTAATTTTACTATAATATTTCAGGTTCTAAGCAAATTGCTATATAAATTATAGGCATAATGAAATATTATTATAAGCTAAACACGTCAACATCATGTTAGCATCATGGATAGTAATTCGATTGCGCTTCTTTGACGATCTGAATTTCGGTATTTGACAGCAGTTGTCTTACACCATCACGTTCGTTTAATTTTTTGCAATATTCTTGACATGGATACAGGATATTTTTGTGTTGGTGTTTATATGTATTGATTTGAATTGTATTCTTGTGACTCCTTTCCAGAGTATTTATAA
>JABASI010006824.1:0-10444 GCA_019776505.1 Tomocerus nigrus
TATAAGTGTTACCTCCGAAAATTTCATAAATCTACTGTGTCACGTTTGGTATGGAGAGGACGAAACAGGAAGAGTTTTATAAGCCAGTTATTCACTACTATCAAAATTCTGGAAAAACTAACAAATCACTTACTGCCCATCATTTAATGCAAGAAGGAAAACTACGGCAAACAATTTACAAGATGCTAATGATATATGAAAAGACAGGTAATATGACTTTCAAGGATATTCCTGATCGGCCAGTGTCTCAAGTCACCCCTGCCAAAGTTCGCAAGGTGAAAGCAGCTTTCACCATGACTTTCACCAATACTTTCACCAAGCTTTCACCAAGACTTGCATTGGCGAGTCCGCAGCCAGTCGGATGAAAGTTTATAAGTTAGGAATGAAAGCTTATACCAAGAAAACTGCACCGAAGTACGTAAAAGAGCAAGAAAGCCGGGCAAAGACCGGATGCCGAAAAATTAACAAAAAAAGCCTTCGAAAAATTTTGATTCTTGATGATGAAACGTATGTGCCCTAGAACCCATGTGATGTCCCACGGAAGAATTTTTCCATGCACAGCAAACCAAGGAAGTCGATTATGATCATAAAGTCAAGCCAAAAGCAAAATTCCCAAAAAAAATCCTGGTGTAACAGAAAATAGACAAGAATGGGAATGTCTCGAAGCCTTATTTTGCCAAGGGTACTATAAATGCACAGGTGTACATAGGAGTGCATTAAGGGTCGATTAGTACCCTTTATAAATAAATATCATAAAAAGAAGAAATCTTGTTTTGGCCAGACATAACCACTTCCCATTATGCAAGATCAGTCTCACAGTACCATCTCAACGAAAACATCGATTTTGTGCAAAAATAAGAAAATGCCCCAAACGTCCCACAGGCTAAGGGGATTGAAAAGTTTTGGGCTCTATGAAAACAAATATATATGTCACGCAAAGAAAAACCAAAAACAGTGTGAGGATTTCACCGTATTTGGACCAACATAGCCTGGAATGTTTCCAGAAACTCAGGAAAAGCGATAATGGACAAGGCCTGGAAGATTTTGAGATCGATAGGTATATACAAGGATAAGAGGAACCAATTCTACAAAATTCTGATATTTAAATACCTACGTAATGTAAAAGAAATATTAATTATAGCATAATAAATATCGTTATATAATTATTACAAATGTTTAAAATGTGACGTTCCATTTATGGGACATGGTATATAGTGAAATGTTCGTAAGTACCCAATAAGTACCTAAGTGAAAACCAAGGAAACTAGAATAAATATACTATCTCTTATATAAAAAAATAGCTTTATAACTTATACATTTAAAGCTGCATGGCCCAGTTTCCTTTGCACATCTCTGTAGATGCGTAGATGGTAGAGCTAAGTGTGCATAATAATAATAATAAAGTTACTTACTAGTTTATACAGTCAACTAATACATTGGGATGTAAGGATTTTGCATATACAGACCAATATAGTGAAGAAAGAGAGACAAATACCTATATAACACAAACACAACTGAATTTTTATCAACAAATTAGGCACGATTGATTGAGAATTTACGTTATGCATATGTATAAATGTATTTTATTAGTATAATAAAGACATTTCACTCAAAATCTCAAACCCATTTCATTACTAACTACTATATTATATTATGTAGTATATAATGTCATATAGAATTACAAAGATTCAAAAAATGAGTCACTTACTTTTTTCTTATAATGTGATGCATGATAGATTGGAAAAATATTGCACAGGCAGTCAGTCACTATTCACACTTCACACTAGCATGTGTAGAAATAACTTAAATACTTTGCTATTATTTGATTGTTTGTTGAACAATTACACAATTCAAGCAAAAATATGGGGCTGGCTGACTGAATCTAAAGATGAAAGATGAGACTTTTAGTTTTTACTCCATTACTAGAATTTCATAATGATGATACGTTATTCAGTAAGTTTGGACAAGACTCTTGAGTCGTGAGGTGAGACTGCTGATGATGAGATGATGAGACTATTGCATATTGATGCCAGAAACAAGACAGAGACATTATATTATACACAATACACACATCACATCATACGACATGACATACGTAAACGTAACCCGTAACACTGTACACTACACGTTTCATTCACGTTGCACTTACTTTTGCATAAAATCGAGATTGAACATGCCAGCTAGAATAAGCTAGCTCAGCTGCAAATAGTCACATTCACATGCATCACATAATCACATCACAGAATCACAATCACAACAAAGTAAAAGAAAACCCAAGTAAAGCAAAACCAACATAACACAATACACAACATATCTACACAGAAAATAGAGGTGCTTCCACGCTCTCTTCAGGGAAATAAAAGTACCAGGCTATCAATTCTTCCATACAGTGTTCCCATACAGTGTTAAATACTACCTGTACTCCCTGATACAACAATTACATGATCGTTATCCTTTACTATTTATAACATGTTACTATTCAGCGGGTAATACAAATTCCTCCTTTTGGGAATGGTGGGCCACGCGGTTTGCCTATAACGTAAATATTTTGTGCTATTTAGTCTCTATTTTCGTCTTTTGGTCGCATATTGTTGTTTTTCGGTCCTCCGTATTATTGGACAAGTGGACCAACTCAATAACTACTGAAGTATCATCTGGGGGGCTGTACTACCAATCCTCCAAAAATGTCCCAATACAATTTTAAAAAGATTGCTGTCGTTCCGACGTCGTCGGTAAAATACTTACAACCTACAAACTTTGAACTAGAATCAATAATTTTTCATATTTAAATAAATTTCTTAATTTTGAATTTCTTCGTCAGTTTCAGTTATGTTCTGGCTGCGTATAGCGTATCGCTTCGTAATATATGTATATATATTGGAAATTTAAGCAAATGTTTATTGTATGTTTTTATTTATTTAATAAAGGACTTCATCGATATAATTTTGTCGAAGACCCAAAGAAAAACTCCGACAGTGGTTCACAAACATTACAAAATAACAAGGATCCGTCAATTTTATATGAGGAAAGTTAGATATACGCAATCAAATTTCCATGAAAGATTATCTCAAATCATTCAAGAATTTCCGAAGCTTGAAGTAAGTAACTAGTGACTAGACACTAGACACGAACAAATCATCTATTATCAGCTATTGACTATCTGTAGATAATGTCATAAATGTACTAATTATGAATTAGAATGACTCAACCAAACTATTTCTATTGGAAAATTATTTTTTCAGGATGTTCATCCATTCTATGCGGATTTGATGAATGTTCTTTATGACAAGGATCATTACAAATTGGCACTTGGACAAATAAATACGGCAAGACATTTGGTAGACAAGTAAGTTTAAAATAACAGTCAATAATAGCTAGGTACTCATACTTATAGTTTGCCACTGACATAATATTATGTACGTGTATGTGCCCCTGGAAAATCATTTGCCAAAATACAGAAGCCGTTACTTCATTTATTAAATGAAGTTGCATTGGATTGAAATATGAAATTAATTCAATTACTTATGTATCTATAAACCTTTGTTTTTTATTTTGCTTTTCTCTGGAACCTATTCCATACAGGTGCAGTAATTTCTACTACTTAATAATTTTTAACTTCCGTGATGTTGTAATAATTGCAATAGGAAAACCTACATGCACCATGTTATGAACTATGATTCTAAGAAAATAAACGACGTACCTTCCTGTTAGTGCTTATTATGAACTTCATAAGATAAAAAATTAAAAAGGGTATATCATTTTTAATATTAGCATTGCAAAGGACTACAATCGTCTTTTGAAGTATGGAGACTCCTTATACCGATGTAAACAGCTAAAAAAAGCTGCCCTAGGTAGAATGGCTACTGTGATGAAAAGACAAGCTTCCAGTTTGCAGTATTTAGAACAAGTCCGACAACATTTAGCTCGTTTGCCCAGCATTGATCCTAACACCAGAACAATTTTGGTGTGTGGCTTTCCAAATGTTGGTAAATCATCATTTGTCAATAAGGTAATCATATTTTATAATATTTAATATTTAAACACCCAATTTTTTTATGCAGATTGCAGATTATTTAGTTCACAATAGCATTTGTAAAGTATTGTCGCAATCGAATTTTATTTTTCCATTTCTAGATCACTCGTGCGGATGTCGAAGTCCAGCCTTACGCCTTCACCACAAAGTCATTGTATGTTGGTCACACAGACTACAAGTATATGAGGTACAGTATTCCGTATAGGTTATATTTTAGTATTGCATGCCATAAAACTACATTTATTACAATAAATGCAGATTGAAGCACATGCAAAGTTATTTTTGCGATGTAATTCTTATTTTCTTATCCGATTAAAAGCTAAATGTGTGGTGTATTTACTAACCTATAATTTCGATACTTGACCAGATGGCAAGTTGTTGATACTCCTGGAATTTTGGACCATCCTTTAGAAGAAAGGAATACAATCGAAATGCAGGCCATTACCGCACTAGCGCATTTGCGAGCTGCTGTGTTATTCATTAGCGACCCTTCCGAACAATGCGGCAATAGTGTAGAAGAACAAGTCAGCCTGTTTAATAACATTCGGCCACTATTTGCAAATAAGCCACTGATCTTCGTGCTGAACAAAACAGATATTGTTCGCCTAGAGGAACTCCCTGCTCACAAACAAGCTGCATATGAAGATATCGTCAAGGATCCAAATATATGTTTGTTAGAAATGAGCACATTTACAGAAGACGGAATTATGAGTGTAAAACAAGAGGTATGTACATTGTCATTATTATTCACTTGACGTAACATTTTTAGTTTTTAAATCCTGGTCATATTAATCGAAATCACTTATAATGCATACATCATAAACGTTTTTTAGGCTTGCGAAAGATTGATGTCTAATCGTATTGAAGCCAAAATGCGGACAAAAAAGGTTAGCGATTTTCTAAATCGTCTTCACGTTGCTATTCCTCAACCACGGGATGACAAACAGCGCCTTCCTTGTATTCCTGGTAATAATTCTACGAAATGTTTCTAATTAGTATTACTATTAAGCATTTACAATGTTTTAAGTCAAATTTTACGATTCTGAAAACAGATGCAGTTCTGTTAAAGAAACAAGCTATGCAAGTGGACAATGAAATAAAAAAGAAAAAACTTGAAAGACATATAGAAGAAGAACTTGGGGACGACTACATCTTGGATTTGAAAAAACATTATGATCTGCCGGAGGAAATTAAATATGATGCTATTCCAGAGATTTGGGAGGGGCATAATATTGCTGATTACATTGATCCTGATATTCTGGAGGTATGAAAACTTGAATTAATCTTCATAATATTAATATATCAAAACGCATCATTATAACTACAAATTATGAACATTTTAATTGTAAAAAAAATGCAGAAACTCGAAACTCTGGAAAGGGAAGAAGAGTTACGTGAGCAAGCTGGCTATTACAACGACACTGACGAAGAAGAGGACGACGAAGATCGGCGTATAAAACGTTTAGCAACAAAAATTCGTGAGAAAAAGAAATTAATGAAGGTGCCGATAATATAAAAATGTTCTTAATTTATGAATGACATAATGTTCGACTATTCCATTTCAAATAACCTGTGACAATTTTTTTAAATTTAAAGATCGATAGAGATATGAGAAAATCAAGCACTAAGCCTACTATGCCTAGAAACACTAATGCGAAAACACGAGAAAGAAGTTTATCAGGATTGAGAAGGAAAATGGGAGATTTGGGAGTCAAGTTAGATACCAAGAATCCGGATGTAAGTTAATTTAAGTACATTAGTTAGTAAATATGAAAATGTTTAAGAAAGAATTTATGAAACCGTTTTGTTTTCAAACTTTAATATGCATTATCTAGACAAACTACGCTCGTTCAGTAAGTCGGGCCAGATCATCCAGTGCCAAACGGATGCGCATGGATTCCACCGCTAGATCAAGATCAAGGTCTATGTCTAAAGCCCCAAGAGACGAAATGGGAATTAAGGATGAAAAGGTACGTTACAATAGGAAGAGTGTCCATCATTGTCTTAAGTAAAATGGGAAGTATTTTTGTAAACGATTTAATTAACTCGTTTGTTTTTCTTTGTCTAATAGATGAAGAAGAAGTTGACCAAAGTTGGCGCAAAAGCACTCAAGAAAGGTGTCGCTAAATTTGCCCGCAAAGGTGAAGGTGATCGTCATATATTCGATATGAAACCTAAGCATCTCTTTGTTGGCAAGCGTGGAACTGGCAAAACGGATAGAAGATAGTTCAATAACCATTTTTCTAATAATGAATTTAATAACTTTTTTCTTGTTTTGTTGGAATTAGAATAAAGTCGAAAGCTATTGTTTTATCTTTTGCCACTAAAACGAACTGATTTCCGACTCTATAATTATTGTTGTACATAAAATGTGTACCTATACTTATTTTAACACAAATACATGGTTTCTAGTTAGAATTTAGAAATTCATCTAATTTAGAGGTTTTTAGCAAATTGGTTGATTGGTATGGTAGTAAAGACAGCCAATCTGTAACTAAATATATTTGATGTCTTGAGGGTCGGGAAGCCATTGTTACGTAGGGGGGGGGTCAAACTTGCGGGACTAAAAGCGTAACAATTGGCTTCCCGACCCTCAAGATATCAGTTATAGTTACGCAATATGCAAATGAGAAATCAAAAATTGAAGAACAATTAATCACCTTATTTATTGGATTTTGAGATCACAATGAATCAATTCGAGAAATGTTGGTCATCTTCTTCATTCTTTTTTGAGTCACCCTTGTCGATTTATTGTATGTTGTGTATCTTATCGTGAGTCATTGTTTTTTGCATTGTTTTTTGTATGGAGCTATATGAGTTGTTCGTTTTTTAATAGTAACCTATTTATGTTAATGCTCATAATACTTATAGTAATACGATATCGCATCGAGTGCATTTTGCATTACTTTGTTTTGCAGAATAGAAGTTTTGCAGAATGCGGAATAGAAATTTTTGATAGAGATGTTGAAATACTTGGTGAAGATATTTGTCAATTTTGCCTGTCCCTAATCAGATAATTTGATGTGTAACCTGAATCGAATGTCCCGTCCAGTGTCTCATATAGTAAATATGTGTTTAGAGAACATAAATGTACACGTATCAATAGATATAAATATTTGACAGTAATAAGTGTTATTAAAATTTCATGCATTTGTAATTAATTACAGTAATAATTACTGTAATTAATCTAATTAACTAATAGTAATTCCTTAGGTGCGTACGAATTAGTTGCGCTTTCATTTTGCATTGCGAGAAGTATTTACATGAAGAACTTACCTGAGCTTGAATTATGTAAGAGGATCATATAGCTCTATAGGTAACTGTAGAATTCTAAAACTCCTGTTCCATACATACCAGATGTCGACAAATGCCGAAAATGAAGCGTGAGGCTTGTGCTTGTACATCTCTCTCAAGCTTCTCTCCCAGAAAATTAAATGAAGACTCCCTTTCACTTACTTTTATTTATTCTAGCATAGCAGTAGCAGTGCTGTGCTGTGCTAGTATCACGATTACATTACTACCGTTGTTGTGCTGTTTATGTACTCTTTATTATGAAAATGAGATGATGGGTGTACTTAATGTGTAGTAAAGACTAAAGACTAAAAGACTGTCTTTGGTTCGCTGACTATATTATACTAGGACAAGGTGTGATAGGTGTGTACTAGATGTATGTACACACTACACAAGGCAAGTACCGTAGCTACCGCAGCAAGTACATACGTTCGTATTAGATATACTTATACGTCCGTAATGATACTACATTGTACTACTATCAGTTCAATTATTCATGTTTCAGCAATTAATAATAATTATATTTAATTATGTTTATTCTATAACTACACACCTTTATTTTAAGTGTTCAAGTTACAGCATATTTATGATCTATGGCTTAGCAAACTACTATGTACATATTTGTCTACAGTGTCTAGTCTGTCTAGCACACTTCTTACGACGCGACTTGCCTACAACTGAACTGGCTACAACATAACATAACCAATGCAAATATCCAAATCTATTGAAATAAATAATTCGCTTTGTGTGACTGACTGATATGTACTTATGACAAGCTAATTGTAATAATATTCCTTAAAACAGCGGTCCACGTACTCTGAAAAGGCTTCAATCAAAGCATGCATTCATTGTTACAGCTTTGAAAGCAATATTATTATTACACACAACTATTAGTTGCTACTTAAAATCAAAATTAATTCTTGCATGTATCAGCAACAGGAAGCCACGTATTTCGTAGCTCAATGAATACCAATACACTAGTTTTTGATTCTTGAATAATTATAACTCATTGCATAAAGCACATAGGAGTATTACTATATAATAGTAACCTAATTAAAGGGACCTGTACTGTACTGTACTTCATCACTGCCTCAGTCACGTATTAAGTAATTTACTTTTAGGTATTCCAATTTAAATTAATTCCTATACCTACTTCATTTATTTTTCTGAAGGCCTATTCATTTTAGGTGTGAAATGCGAACAATAATAAATATAATTTGATGTTATCGTAGTACTTCAACTTTCCATGAGGACATCACTTCATTTCATAGGTACTATATGCAAAGCTAACAATTTTGTATCGACTTAGTGTTTTATCTTCTTAAACAACGATGTAAGGAATTGAGTCTCCTTATACGTTATTAAGTAGTAACTCGGTACTATAGGAGTACCGAGTTACCGTGCGTGCACTGCCCAGTAAACCTCAAAGATAACTCTTATCTGATGGGTATCCATATTATAATTATCATAGTATAGCCGCATTCGTAAATTGGAATATGGAAGACACACACAATGAGACATATAACTGTCTGTCATTAGTTTTAGGATCGGTTCGGTACCTATCGAGACTGCGAGTACTTCCATGGTTCTTCTAGATAGTATTATCTTGTGGCCTATGATTCGTTATTGACTTTTCTTATCGGCAGTTTTCTTGCAACCACCATTTAGGTTATGGTATAGGTCGTATAAATCCTATGGATAGTCAGATTATTATACCTACCTCAAAAAGTCAATAGGTACGTACATAAGAGTAACCACCTATACCTTCTTCGGCAACTCCAGACTTTACGGTTTCATTCTTCCATGAATCTAGCTTTGTAAACTTACGGCCATTTTACAGTGCTTTATAATGATGTTATGCCAATTGCTGTAAACGTTGAATTGTAAAATACGCTTAGCAATGATGTCTCAGGAATTTGTGACAGATTAGACGAGTAAGTTGAGTCTTTTGTTATTGTATTATCGGCTCGAATCTTCACTCTGTACTCTCTGGTTTATTGTCATTTACCAGATTGAGAGCACGAGCTCGACTGTTAGCTAGGTAATAACAGACATTTTATGTTCGCCATAATGTTGATACAATATAAAGTGGCCCTCTATAATTACTGTGTCCCTTTCTGCTTTGTCGAGTCTGTCTCCTCAAGTCAAATCCCAAAACATTACATGATGATCCCATTAGACATTAGTAGAGCTGGTAAGTACATAGAATATTATTTGAAGCGTAGTGTACGTGTACCTACTCTTAATACCTACTCATAAATACATATACCTATTATGATAAAGACATGGGCAGGACAAATCTTTAAGAAATAGCTGTAAATTGCACTCAACTTCAACTGCCTCAATTGAATTACCTATTCAACGCTCGCCAATTGAATTACATAAATATTTTCCATTAGTTCATTATGACAATTAATTTCTACCAATTAGCTTGGAGGATAATTGTCCTATTAATGTAGTATTATTAATCGTAATTGTTTGAAGAGATGAAGTGCACAATAGGACACTTTTGTTCATTTGACGATTTGCATAATTTGAAAATGACTTCCAACAAGTCATTAATTCTAATTGTAATTCTAAGAAGCTTTTCCAAAATCAACTGTGGAAGCTAATTCATTGAGTGAACCAGGTCAATTGATAATTTATTTGATATTGTTGTAAATTGGTCCTACTGACAGAATATAGTAGAGTAAAATGTAGTAAGAAAGCTGACCGTTTTTATATTTTATAATGTAATATTCCTTCATATCTTTACGAGCTTATTAAATTTTGCCAACAAGGAGCTTACAGAAAAACAGAGTTTTATGAGTAATAGCAGGTAATAGTAATAAGCAATAAACACACAGTAAATCATTATTATTGTTGTTGATGATCCGAAAGGAAATACTGGAGTAGGTAGGTACACAATAAATGCTGCACTACCTAATAAGTGCTATTCAGTTGCATTAATGAATTTAATGATACACAAGTCGACAAGTCCCTCAAGAGCACCAAAAGTACTAGCGGACAGACAATAAGATGTTGGGCGATTGGGCGTATCATCAGATAAGACTGAGTGATAATATACAACTTTCGAGATTTTTGATTGATTTTTGCTGTTAATTTAAAAGATTTGCTATC
>JABASI010006825.1:0-10442 GCA_019776505.1 Tomocerus nigrus
CCGCTTTTACTTGCTAATTAAACCTTTGTAGTGAATTGAGTATTACGTGCCTAGTAATACCTCTATGTATTTCATCCATCTTAATTTTGTCCGGTTTTATCCATGTGGGTGGATGAAATTAAAAAAACTATTTCATCCGGACAATATACAACACTGACCATGCGCCTATAGCTGCATGGGTACCTACATATTCCTAATATTATAAAATAGAGGGAATGGCATCGCTGCGGGCGACTATCGACTAGCGTGTACATTAATCTGGGCAGTTCGGAGCTATTAGCTTCAGGCTTGTACGTAACACAATGTAATGCAGGATCAAGGTTTCTTATCCCTCACCACGTTTCAACTCACAATTACAACGCAGCCTTTCAAATCTCGGAAATTACAATGTTCACAATTCTACAATCTCTTCCCAAATCCCTCAACGCTATAACAACTTATGTAGTTAGTTAATTTCACAGAGCAATTGTGCCCTCATCTTTCCACACTAATTTCATTTCGAACTTTTCCTAAAGTAAACCAATGAAGAAGAGTGCAAAGAATCAAAGCTAAACTGACACAAGGTCCTCTTAACATTATCTACATTTAAATCCTCCTCATTTATTTGCTAATCTTGTATTTTTAACTTTTTCTCCTACACATTTCATAATTTCTGCAGTGTTTCGAAATCCCTTTCTATTTTGAATCTCACAAAGCCCAATTCCAGATACAATATAAATAAATGTTAGAAGTCTACCATTTCAAGATACTATTTGTTTTAAAAAATTAAGATAATAAATTCGTTGAAGGAGAAGAAGAAATATTTTAAACAAATAATATTTTTTTAAATTGAAAAATTGAACCTTTATTTAAATAAATTGTATGTGTTTTGTTTTTTCCTAAATTTCCATTGATTGTGCCGAAAATTGCAGGTATATAATAATATCTGCCAAATAATTGCATAACTGTATGAAGTAATAAATGTTTTTTTAAAAGAAATTTAATTTACACAGGTAGTCAAAAAGAATTTTATTGCGCAAATCTAAATTTCCTTTTGTTGGTGTGTAAAAAAATAGAGACTGGACAAGAAGAAAGTGGAAGGAAGAAGAGCGCAGTGAAATAAGGAGATTCACTTTGTGGTAGATTTCTCTTCAATATTCAACTTGAGTGTATTGCATGTAGTAAAAAGTAAAAAGTCCAATAATGAGTAATGAGTAGCTACGTCGTTGCATTGCATGGCTAATTCTCATTCTCCTTTACTTCCCTCAAACCTTTTCCTTCCTTCACTTCTCAGATAAAAAATCCGAATTAATAAATTCCAAATTTTTTACGTAACTTTAATCAGAAGAGGAACAACTGGTTTCTAGCTCTCAGTTCGTGTGTTCACATTAATCCGCTTCACACGGGAAGCCTTGCCTTGCTCCTTTGACCAACTAACTAAGAATCCTTGCTTATTTACTATGAATGGCTTTTCCGTATCGACTATCGACTACTTGAGCAGTAGATGCTCTGAAATAGCAATCTTTATGACATTTGATTGGACTAGCATGATATACATTAACGTTAATGAATGAGTGGCATTAAGCAGATCGGTTATATTCATAAGTTCATTTAAAAAATATTTCCCAGTGTCTACTGCCTTAATTTATGATTTTCATAACAAGGTCGTCCCACCAGCCTCCGATCTCATCAAAACCACTCACATTTCTTTACTTTGCAATTTTAATTCTTCATGTCAGTACTTGACATTGGAAATTTTGATGCGTCTCTGGCCAATTGTTCATGAATCCACATCACTGTCTAATTAGAGCTTGTCAGCCAATTTCTCAGATTTTCAACCAAGTTCTAACAAGTCAATGAGAAAATAAACTAAGCATAAAAAAATCATAAAAATCTACCAATTATGTTATAATTATACATTTTCAGTCTATTTATGTTGGTTTTTGGTGTAGAGACAGTAATCCATGGCAATGCCATTTGAAATAAAATTCGGTAAAAAAGTCATGACCTTTATTATTATATGGGTTTACTACACAGATACCCATTTATAATATTTTTAAGAGTCTTTATTATCTTTTGAATCATTTAATTGATTACAGTTTTGGTATATTTATAGTTTAAGTTGAGCTATAGCTACAGATCAACGTTATCGAATTTTTAGTTTGTTCTGAAGTCAGTTTGAAAGTGAAAAGGCCAACACACATCCTGATATATTGTAGTTGTATATAGCCAAGTTGTATCTGCTGAAATCTAAAGTTTGGTCTTGTGTTGAATTATAGGCCAACTGCTCATAAATCATAGCATCAAAGAGTTGCATTAATACAAATCGTGTGTATAGAATTTTTCAGTAGTTCCTTGCAAAAATGTTTAATGTACAACGGAGCCTATCAATCACCTTTGAATAGAAAATTCCCTTTTCTAACATCTTAACTAAGCGTGGATAAAAAACTTCAACACTCTTCGAGCACATAATATATAGCAAAGAAGTATAATAGGTGCTATAGGATATAGCTAAGGTTGTTGTACGTATTTTCTATGCACACATCGCACAAAGACACAATTATTCTCCAAAGTAAGCAAGGAGATGTGATGAGTGCTCAGTTGCTGAGTTGGGCAACCCAAAAAACGAACTTTTCATTTTCGCACGGCTAACCAAAGCTAAGCATTACATCCATTGACTTTAAATCGACTTTTCAGAGACGCCAAGTTCAAGGCAACGACAATTAGCTTTCTTATTATCCTCTGTTCAAATACCTCCACTTACACATTCGTCATCCTCCATTTAACAAATCTAGAGACGGACACATTGCTCCCAACTCCTAACAAAATCCTAAATATAAATCATTCTCATTGCCACTTCTAATTATTCCAAAATATTAACAATTGCTTTAAAAAACATGACATTTTTTTGAAGCCCCTGTTACACTTCTATTTAAGGAGGGGTGTCACATTTGCAAGAACCGGATTCAAGGAAAACTATTTTATTCACAATTAATGAGGGCTGCAATAATGAAATCTACTCAAATTTTTGGAGGGCAGCAGGAGCAAACTATTTCAAATTTCAATTTGTGTATTAGAAAAAATTGGCGTTTTTTTGAGTGGGGATAATGCAAAGAATAAATATATTTGGATTTTTATTAGCAACTTAGCGAAAGACAGTTCTGGGGATCAACTCCAGCTACCCTAGATATTTTTTTCTTTTTTTCACATATTTTGTAACTATGAACTATCAAAATTATGCGGGAATTAGGGTTTTAAGGTTTCTTTTTTAAATTACATGAGCGCTCCACTCCGCGAAGCTGTTTAATGCAATTCTTATGGGAACAATTAAAAATTGTCGCTGCTTTTAAGCAATAAGTGTGTTATTGGCGTTCGCAGTATTTATGAAGCTACAGCCACTCCTTATAATTCCATACATTTCAATTTATTAGCTTTGTCTTGACTTCATCTGAATTGTAATAGTAAAACTTGTAAATAAATGCACTTGCTTTGAGCATAACTAATGTGAGAAATTAAATTCTGAATAAAATGAAGCAACTGAAGGAGGTTAGTTTTATAGTATCTGCTTATTGCGTCTGCAGAGTTAGAGTTAGGACAACTAAGTTATGTCAACACGAAACGACATTTTATGCAATGACGAAAACTTGAAATGCTCTATGGATATTTACGTAGTCAGCATGAAGATGAAAAGGAGAGACATTATGATGTGAGAACAATAAAATATGAACTCTGGACTCAGGTGACGAAATGCTTCATGACAAGATTGAAAACGAGTCGTGCAGCTTTGACGCTAACTTCGTTCAACTCCTAAAAACGTCTAATGTGTGCTAAATATTTTTTGTCTCCCTCCCATCGCACACCAAACAACATAACAACTCCTTGGAACTACATAGAATCAAACACACACGTGACGAAATGAATTAAAATCTCGTTGATTCTTTATTCTCTGGCTTTCTTGTGTTTTTTTAGCCGTCTCTACAATTTGTTTCGCTTGTATCGCAGTAACCCTGTGCAAGGTCAGTTTAAAATGTAATAATTTCGTCTCTATTTCTTTTACCAGTCAAGGAGGCAAGTAGGAACTCGATTTATGAATGACCAACATTTTTCTAATTATTCTAATTGTCTTTGCATGTTAAACTCCATCAGTAAAGGTAGATACTCCTATACCTTCTTCCCCGTTTCTTTTTGGAATGAGAATCGAGAAAAAGAAGAAAACCGGATAGGCATGGATTAAGACAATGCCACATGCTAATAAAATCCGAGTTGAAGGCACAAGACGTGTGAGTTGTGATTTTGATAGCATTACCTACTTGTTGTTTTGCATAAAAAACGCTGTCAATCTAACGCAAAAATATAATTGACATAGATAGTGATGAGTCATGTCTGGCCAACGTTAATATAAAAATCATAATTATTTCCTAACAGCATTTCGACATAGGTGACGACGTCCTGAATAGAAGATATAGACAGACGTTGCACACATTTGTGATGAATGGCTACAAATGAGTAAAATACATTTTGTGATGTCATAATAATTCCTTTATTTCTAATTTCTATCACTACTAGCATATCCTAGCTGTAGTGTACAAAAATAACATTAATTAAAAGAAATTAACGTATAGCTTGAATTATTTCACCAGGGTACACTATTGTTTCACCAATATCTTTGTCTTCAATGTGAAAATTTAATAGTTCACCCCCACAGGTAAATTATACGTAAATTACCTCCAAATTTTGTTTTCGGGACTAAATTTTTGCAAAAATTCAATATTTCTCCCCTGGGGAGTGAATTATGTCAAGGGGGTGAACTAATTCGAGTTTTGTGATGTTAGGAATGGATAGGAAAATTGATAGCCTAAGAAGAGCTGAGGATTAGCGAACAAGAATCATTCAATTTGCCTAACCTTAGAGATAGTCGTTAGAATTTTCCTTGATTTCATAATAATAACATTAAAGTGAACGGGTTGGTCGTTGGTCGTAGCAGTTAGCATTGTTTAACGAAGATAAAAAAGAGCCTTTCAAATCTTTACACTCTCTTCCTAGTAGGTGAATGGCATGGAGTCACACAAAGAGTGAGTTGCCGTATAACAATTCTTAAATAAGTACATGGCTAGTAAATCCCCTTTCTTCTTGGAAAACCGGACTTGGCATGTTTTATGGGTGAACAGGGCAGGGTTGTTCGGTTGTTACTGTCACTATGAAAAGATCTCGTCTACAGTCGCATGGAAACCATTCCACGTCGCAACGCAATGGAAAATGGAAGAAGGGAAGAAAATTAGAAGCTACGAACGAAGAAGCCATAGAAAGTAGTAACATTGTAGTAGTAAATAGAATAGAGAGATGCACTGGTTGTCCATGATGAAGTACCTGCACAACAATCCTCCTGTCTGAGTCCACCCGTTTAAGGTACCTGACATTGTTAGCCGATGAGCCGTCAATCTCTCCTCGACTCTATAGAGGAACCCTAAACCTCATTCAACGTACACAGAAACTACAGACACAGACACATGAAAACCGAATCTCTTCTTACACAAAACGACGATGAGTTTTTTTTTCTCAGTTTCACACTGACTTGTTGGTTGCACTAGCCTTCTCTACCATTTACTTTTCTAAAACTCACCTTTTCCCTTTCATATTTCCTATCCATGGTACCATATTATTATATTACTCATTTGTTATTAGGTATAGAAACTATTCTTTATATGCATAAGATTTAATATAGAGCTCCATCCCGTACTGTACACGAAATTTTAGAAAAAGGAAGACAAATAGACGTAAGTAGGTAAAATAATTGTGAAATCTCCTCTCTCTCTACCTCATCTTGCCCTTCATCATATCATGAGCCATGTCCATGTATTTTGTATCCTATAAGTGCTCCTTACAGGCAAAAATTAAGTATGAGAAGTTTATTTGAGCAGGTAACCAATAAAAATTAACTCGTTACTCCAGGAGTACCCTGTTCGATCCTACAGTCCTAACCCGACGATACCTTTGTATAAAGAAGACAGGAAAAGGAGAATATATTTCATATGATCACACACGCGGAGTAGTGTGTAGTTATTCACTGGTAGAAAAGCCATTCTTTTAAGAGCCGCTAACTAATTGTTCATGTGAGAAATGAAATGAGTAAATTCCAGTCAGTCGGTCACACTGAAAAGCATTAACAGTAAAAAAACCGAGAGAGAGGAGAAAAAAACGAAAGGCACAGAATATAAACGCTAAACAGAGAAATGTAACTAAGCCACTAAGCACTTGAGTTGTAGAAAATAATTATGCAGTCTGGATATACAGAGATGGATAGGGATAAGGGAATTTATTGGTCACATTCTCCTAGCTGGAGCTAAATCTTATTTTGTTACATTTTAGTTACATAAGTGGCAGATTAGGCTAATGTTAATGTGTCTACGTGTATAGACAATAATATAAGTCCGTAGTAAATAGATTAGTCAGTGTACTGTGTACATGAAATGGCTAAGTATGTCTGCCACTCGAAATTCATTTCACATAGCATGCAAATCGTATAATAATCGTCTGGGGTAGTTACTAGGCTAAAACATGCAGCCATATAGAGCTCAGTTAGTTCTGAACGTATGAATAGTAAATTGCCTTGTAGTAGAAACCATTATAAAAGTTCAAGTTCAAAAGAACACAACAAAAGAAATTGTATGGAAGCATTTGGATTTGCCCAGTACACGGAGTGTGTGTTTGTACACGGTGGACGTGTTATGAATGTATGGCTGTTGTGTGAATGTGTAGCGACATAGAGTCACTACTTTGCTATTATATTAATATGGTTAGTAGTAATAGTAGTAGTGAGGTTAAGAAGTGAAAGAAAGAATAGAGTCGCATTATAACACAATAACAGAACGCTGGAGATTTCCCTTGGCGAGTGACCTCTAAAATCTTTCAAGAAATACTACACACTGAATTCTGACACATTCCTGGCTCGAACTCGTTTTTAGACTTCTTTCTTTCTCGCCCGTTCCACAATAAACTTGAATCTCTTTCCATTTTATGACTCACTACAAAATTTAACAGAATGAGTTGGAAAATTCATGCTGCTCTATAGCCTTTCACTATAGAAAAAAATGTCATGTGAAAAGAGCATTATTATTATTATAATTCGGAAAGGACTATGCATGTATACATGGCTGCCGTGTACTAGTGTGGCTTGTTTATTTATCTCGGTGCATGTAGCACTTAAGTGAACACTCTCCTATGTACTCGCATGCACAACACCTTCCTATGGATATCTTATCCCGCTTTTACTTATTTACTCCTTTACAGAACTCTTTTTCTTTATTTTATGAAGCAATGGCGTTAATGCTTCAAATTCTTAACTCAGTTCCAGTTTCTTCAATTCCTGCACACTCACACCACGTATAATAATAATTATCATATTGTAGCTATTAGGGATACATGTGAAAGGAGCCGAGAGAAAATAACGCAGTGCATTATCAATTCAACTTACTCGTGACTATGTTTTTCGAATGCAGAGAAATCGATCCAATTCCCTTACTAAGCCGACTCAGCTCAATAAACATAAAATCGATATTTAGTCGATTAAACTCTGTCACGTCACATCACTCACCCACCCACCCCACATGTGTGGACACAAAACTAACAGAGTACACACAAATAGCTCTAAGCTAACATAGCATCACACAAAAATATCGGATTATGTGCGAATAAGTGCGAGAATTTGTCCTAGATTTAAACACGATAGCTCCTCTATTATTATTTTCTTCTACAGAGTTTTTTTTAATTGCCTAATTTAAAATTCAAATTGCTATCGGCGTAAATAGCATTTATTTCTACAGGGCTACAAAACTTGGGCACACACGATTAGCATTATTATGGCATGGCGTGACGGGCTCTTCACATTAATTCTTGTGCTGCTACTTGACGAGCGCATACATTATTTTTGCAAAAGAGTTAAAAGACGCAAATATCTTCCAGACACACTTAATGTTAAGTAGGCAATGAAAGTGAGAGGACAAACAGATGAGCTAAAAGTTGAGAAGATGAAAACACTTGTCCTACTAGTCAGAACAGAACGCACTAGCAAGAAAAAAAGCGAGTAAGACAAATGACGAGTGTGACGTGAGGTGATGGAGTGTTACGAGATGATGATGTAAAGCCCTTTCAGAAAACATCCGTTCACTTATGTCCAGAACGTTTTCCTTCAATCCACTTTCCTAGTTTCTCACTAGAGACATACATAGGAAACGTAGCAGACAACCTTCACGTACGCTTATCTATTTTCTTTTTCCCATTTTTATATTCTAAAATTCCCTAAAATTATAGACCAACAAAATCATTTAAAAACTTTCTTCTGGCTAGCAAGCGACTTAAAATGTAAATCATAGACACTGCACTATAGGAAGTAGGGAATTTGCATAAGAATTAAATAAATGCACCATGTAATACAAGACAGACATAGGTAAATGAATTATTATTGCTAAGTTGTATAATGTATGGTGCAATCATAATTGAGTGCATATTATCAGTATCAGACTAGAGAAACTAAAAAACTACTTTGAATACTATAATTATTATTTTCGTTGGTTATCTGCCGTGTACTGCTACATGTAGCCATAAATACAAAATCGAGTGAGGCCAACCCTAAGACGCCTACTACTATTATATCTCCAATTCAGCCATATTGTCCCGTGAGAAATTCATGGATTTTCGCAAATACCTTCAAATAGTAGAAAACAGGGTATTTGCAAATTGCAACCCGCATTGACCGACTGACTGCGGGACACATAAATTAAATATACTATACATGCCTACAATGAGTTACGCTGTGCAACATTCTTAACATTTTTCGTAATAAAAATAAAAATAGAAGTACATTTCGTCTTATCAATTGCCAGATTTCCTCACAGCGGCTGATTGTCACAGATATGATGGCTACCTAAGTCAACTTCACATTGCAAAGGTTTTTCTTTGTGCCGCTATCTACAAAAGCCAAACTTAGCTAAGTACATCGAGATTCTTCTAAGTAGATAGATACAAGTAGTAATAAACGATAAAAATATTTATTGTCGTGGTTTAAGAAAAATATTGTTGACATTGTGGTACACACTTGTCTTTATTGCCCTTAGATAGATATTTCAACGTGTCTTGCGAGATGTGTGATGAGTAATGATGTGAAACGTTGAGGAATTTAGTTTTTATTGCGTCTCTTTAGAAACTTTTAGTAAAGTAAGTAAATTTTACGGAGCTCTTTACAAATGCCGCAGTATGGTCTGCGCTATAGAAAATTATTGACATAAGTAAGAACTGTTGGTTCATCGCAAAATAAAAGTGTCAAAAATAAGATTTTTTTACAATTGCTGTGATATGCGTGGGGTATTAAGTGAGTAGGTAATTATTAGAAATTGAATAAGAAAAGTTCATGGCTTTGTTTCAATTTACTCCGCTATAAATAAAGTAGGATAATGTTTCATTGACAGTTAAGGTGGCTCTTAATACGCGTAGTTCACGTAACGATAACACGGCATTATTATTCATAATTATCTCGTCAGAAATCATGAAGCATAGATTTGTGTGCGTAGTGTAGCATGGCAGTCTAGAAGAGTTCTATAGTAAATTATAGTTAGCTACCTCTCTCGCAACTGAATTGTCGATGCAGTTAGTGTCCATGTTCGTCTGACAAGCAGCACCAGCCTTTTTTTACATGGCAAGCAGTGGAGTAGCATTCAAAAATTTTATTTCGGCATTGACCCCTTTCTATTGATTCATGCAATACATCACAGCAGCCAGTCTGACGACTACTACGCGAGCACACCTATAAAAAAAACTTAACGAATACAAGTAGCCTCTACTCTCTATCTCTTTGATGGCGAATTTGAGCGAAGCGTCGTACATTATGCTATTCGCGAATATCTGCAATATTATGTGATGCACCAAGAGTGAGGCATTCACAGACACAGCTTAAATACTTCTTCTATGCAGAGATCTAATGCACCTCTTAATAAAAATATAATATCTCTATCTATGGCTCCTCTGTTGCGTAGGCATCATTTTTCCAATCGACTATCTCTCCTTCGCATTTTGCATCGCTGACGCTGTGCTTGCCAATTTCGTTAGTTTTTTTTTGTACGAGCAACTGAGCGGAACGAGGAATACTTGTTCTAGGTTAAAAATTTATTAAAAACATAACGCAGCACTCAGAGAGGCAGCTAGCTCTGCTTTCTGTCATTTCGCACCAGACTTCGATTGGAATTTGAAATTCAACTTTAGTACATAAACAGACACATCCCAGACATGCAGAGCAGTAGTTATAATAGTTAAGGCACATAATAATATTATATCCAATTCCTATAAGTGCATGGTAGTTTTAACATCTGTTAAGACACCAACCCATCTCATTCTTCGACTAATCTCTGTGAGCCTTTGTTTATACATAATTAATAATTACGTATACATAGAGACATATAATGTGTAGCTATGTA
>JABASI010006826.1:0-10441 GCA_019776505.1 Tomocerus nigrus
AAGACTCAAAGTCATTATTCACTATATTTGATGTATCCTTAAGTCCCACTTCTCGAAGTTCTTACATTTCTAAGTCACCTGTGCTTGTCATAATTCGAAAAAGACGTTAATAAAATTAGGACGTTAAAAAGCCCAATTTAGAGTTGTACTTTACGTCGCGGCAACGTTAACGTAGAGTGAAAGTCCTTCCCGCTGGGAAAATACAAAAAAATGGGGCGAAGTTTAGCGCATTACGTTTACGTAGTACGTAACCCGAATATTTTAAAATCGCTATTATCTTGACTCACTTCTCTCGCCTTGCGTTTACTCTGCTGTTAAATGACACGCCATTCTCTCTCTCTCTCTCTCTCTTGTCTCTCTAGCTACTTATGCTTATCTTTGTTTTCTTTGGGATGAATGAGGCCTTAGAAGCTCTTGCCGTGGCTTGTACCACCAATACACATCTCCCTTCCTTTGCCACACATTTCCAAAAGGAACCTAGCCCATGAACAAACAAAGATCTGCTCCCGTAGCTTAGGCCGACTAGCGACTTCTGCATGCTCGCTCATTTTGCCAACTCATTCCAAGGGGCTCCATACTTGCCGTTTGATACAAATACCACACTACCACATACTTACATACTGCTTGAGAAGCTACTTATAATGAAAAAACAGAATAACAGATCTGACAATCTAATCTACGCGATTTAGGGATGACGAAACAATAAGACGACTACGTCTTCAATGCATTACTTCTCTTATCCTGTCAGTCCGGATTGATGAAGTGTCTGGATGCTAATCACAGACAATATACGACACAACTTTTTGGACAAAATATATACCACCAAAATATCCCGTTTTGTAAAATAGTACAATAATACAATTTCTCCACTTCTAGTTGACATACTTGAACAAAAAACAAAATACCATAAGTTGATATGCTTAGATGTATTATATACAGTCCATTATTTCCGAATCAATTAATGCTACATTTAAGTATTTTTAATTTTTAGTAGGTAATCTCTCTCTCTGTACAGAAAGTGACTCTTTAGAATATGAAATAGCTAATAGTAGCTTAACTACTGTTAGGATAAAAATAAAATTCAAATTACAAAATGAGAACCATGGAGCAAAATAATTGGGATTATCTCATGACATGCTCTAAATAACAATCCAATCTATCTATTCATATTAGCAGTTAGGATTTTAGGAATAATAATAAAATAAACAAAATAATTATAAAACGAATAGGTATAGAGCCTTCTTGTGAAACGAACATAAGAATAGAGTAAAAACATATCTCATTCCGAAAACTGACTTCAACAGTTAAAGAATTTCTTCTATAGTACAAGCTACATTATTATTGTTACTCATTTAATGAACGTCATGTGCATTTAAACTTCAATCGATAAAATATAAATGAAACCAAAATGGAATAATATTTTATATTAACTCGTATTTATTAAATAAAGATTCACCTTTCTGATGGAGTAGTGCGATGAAACTCTTAAACTAAAACTTTAAATATTCCCTATCCGATTTAAGTTTTTGGTGACTGGCATTCTAACACACACTCGAGCGTTTTGGGTGGAAACCAAGAAGCACTCTATCTGATCGGAAATATTATTTAAGTGGATACCTACCGATGCGATATGACAATAATGATAACGATAAAGGTTACATAAGTTCCTCGCGAATAATAACATCCTTTCTTAGAGTGTGTAGTATTGGTAGTAGGGAAATTGGTATATTCCAAGATAAAATGGTTTTGATTCCGTTTCAGTAGGATGTAAATAAGCGCGAAAGGATTTGTGCGTTGACATAATTATTCGTGTAGGTTGCCATTCTAGCAATATTAAACTCACCTGAAAGGGGAGTGTGGCTTTCAATTACAAGGTTGGAAGAGCCCGCCTTTTCTTCGTACCTTTGTTTCATTTTGCCGTTTACTTTGACCTTCAGTTCACTTCCAGATATTCATTCTGTTTTGAATGGAGGAGCCCTTACTCTTACTCTTCTATATTCTTTGGGTGGCTTTTGTAACACTCTGGCCGAGAATAATCGCTTTTTAAAGATTCAGTTGCATATTCTCTATAGGTAGACATCACACATTATAATATAATGCTCGCTATAGTATTTTTAGAGGAACTATCAAAAAAATCAAAAAATTCTGGCTATTCAGCTAAAGTGACAGTTTCACTCAATCCAGATAGTAAATAAGCAAAAAGTATAATATAACATAGGAAAATTTATACTACAGGATCTTCATGTCAGCATTCTTATTCCTAGTTTCTAAAAATATTTTTGATGTTTTTCTTATAATATTCTTGATGTAGTCGGATAAAATTCGAATCTAGGTATGGAAGTATATGCATGTATACTTAGGTAACTATGATCTGGATACCTATTTATGTACGTATGATGAAATTGTTGTGACATTTCATTCATATTCTTGTTACATATTCAAAGGCTTTGTTTTGAGCCAGAGCTAATAAGAATTCACTTTACTTTCAATCACTCTCAGATAGACGGATGATGTTTACAGAAAAAGATCGACAGTTGTCAGTTCTGAAGAACATTAAAGAAGAGAGCCGTCCGTTAGTGAGTCACTTCTCGAACTTTTACTCTCTCACCTTCACATTGTCCATCGTCTCAATTCAATTTCGCGATCACGGACTGAATTGAATGATTGAACCACTTAACTCGATTGACCTTTTCTATCAGTCAACTGACATTGCACTCTGGCCACATGCTACACTTTCTCAACATGATTCAGTTTACAAATTCATGCCCACTGCCCACTACAAAATTCAACCATTTTCGTTTATCATTGATTCAGTAACTCGAACTATGTTTACGACTAAATTCTATTCAAATTTTATGTATTTCAAGTGAGAATCTTAAAACTTAATACATAGAATTTACAATTGTTTATTTTGTCGCGATTCTCTCCATGATTATCTACTTAAGTAATGTAACATTAATGCTTTGAATTGAATTATATCACATTTATAAAAACGTGTGTGGTTTTAATAATTATTTTTATTTAATAATTATTGAATCACTAGTGCTTAGGTACACGGTACACCTTTAAATATACACATATGAAAAAATTGAGATAAGTTTAGATAAGAAAATCAGTAATTATGATTGTCATTCTCTCACAAAGTTTCGAATTCCCCTCATATAAGGTCATTTATTTTTACAGATTTGAATATTAAGCTTTTCTTTAGGTTATGCATATAGATCAATATCAACAACACCCAATTTTGAGTGTCAAAAAGTCTGTATTTTGTGTCCCGTTACACTGAACCAGGACTGTGAGATTCCCACATTAGATCTGACATTCATTTCATTTCCTTTTGCGAAACGTCTCATTCAACACCGACATTTTTGACTGTATTGTTGTAACACAGGGATGAAAGTTGAAATGTTACATGTAGGTACTACGTACCCGTACCTACTACATTTTTAGAAAGATGTAGCACAGATTGTGATCAGTATTCACTTCCTATCGATTTTGGTAAAATAGCGGCGTTTGCAGTAAACTCAACCGAATGGACAGCTGTAACGTGAAAAGAAGAAATCTAAAAATGGATGAGATGGATTTATGGTTGGTTCTTTTTTAAATTACCTTCACCTTTATAAATATTTATGCAGTAGATAAGTAAAATAACGAAATATATACAATCTAGCATTTAAAATCTGGATATTACAAGTCACCAGCATAATAATTTACTTGTAGGTATTAGGTACGTGAATAAGAAGAATGAAGGCTACCAAAATTATCTGTCTCTGCAGAATTTAAAATAGGGCACACGGTAGGAAATATCTAGAAAGTACGTACCAAAGACCCCTGCTTTTAAATCATAGCCGAATGCGGTGTAGTGTAAGTAAATTACTTTAAGAGTAGAATTCAATCCTAAATAAATGGAGCAATGTCACAACAGAATTATACACACATGTTAAATTGGGTTCAAGACGGCTTTTACTTCCTCTTACATATTCGCACATTCTTTCAACCAAGAGAAATATAATTATGTGCGGGACATGGGCCGATTTTGTTAACCTCAGTTGATTTAAGTTATCACAGAAGCATTTTATTGCTCTTTGTCGCTCGCATACGTATACTACCGCTCGCATTCGCATAGTCTGATAGCATAGTACCTACTATACCTACATAGATAGTATAAACTTGACATTAGAAAAGAGAGCCCAATAAATAGTTAGACAATGTTTTAGGAAAGATAGATTCAATTACCCTTCTCGTGTTTACCACACATCATTAGCAATTTACTGTGTGACAATATGAAAGGATTTAGAAAAGTAGCGATGGAGTGATAATCATGGGATAGTGTACACCGTTGGATCGGCGGCGTCGGATCCTGCCTGGTACGTACTCTTAGGACATTGGACAATGTAGTGAGTGAAGTGGTAATGGATACGTGACAGAGAGCAGTGTGACTAGAAGCACGAAATGGCATGTGGCATTATTGATATTACGTATTCGTTATGATCAGGCAGGCAGGATCATGTGGCGATATGCGAGAGAATAATGGATTTTGAGCTGGGCTGGATGTGTGATGAGATGTCTGTCGAAGCCAAGGTTCCTTGTCCATTGTTAGTTGTTAATGGGCGAAAGGAGTGTAGATTTCATAGTGCACACAAGACACACACACAACGAACGACGAAGAGAAGAATGGCGAGGAGGAGAGACAGAGACACTCTCAGAAATAGCAACCAACAACGGAGACAAGTTCTCAACTCAAGTTGAACCAACGAGCAACTTCAATCAGAGCAAAGAAAGACATTAGTTTAAAATCAGAACACGGACACTCATTTTTTAGACGCCATTCTATTGCATTGCCACTGTCACTCAATCAGTCACTTGTCACGATCCCCGCAATTATTTTCTCGACTTGCCCCAGAACCTCCAAAACTTATCTCATGCATAATTCCATACATTCATATTATACACATTATAAGTTATTTATATTTTACTATACGACGACTACGGCGTTTCATGCGTAACTGAACCTACTATTAGTATTTAACTATGTAGAATAATATTATGTATGTAAAAGTATTTGCCCTTCTTTAAACGCACTTGTTATGACAATCAATAAATATCCTTTCGCCTTATTTGATAGATTCTCAAGAATCAATCGCAATGATCTCTCACTAAAAATCCCCATTAAAAATATAAATATCGAATATTATGACACAGTAGAAGATTATAAGCACCTTAACTAGCGCTTAGTTTCGTATGTGGAAAGTATAGCTGGTCGGATTGCATGTAAATTTAGTATAATAGCATTAGTAAAGACATAATTTATGATAATTGAAAACCAGAATACCGCAAATACAAATCGTGACTGTTGATGCAATGCAACCTCGGATATATTGAAACCAAGAAAGGAAAATCATTCGAGGTAGATCAAAAACTATTTGCATTTTTACAACAAATAAATGTGAAATCATTTGGTAGATGCAAATTATAAAAATGCACTTTTCAAGATATTTTCTATTGACTTATGTTATAGTAGGCAATATTTTATTGGTGCAATCACAGTAGGTACAAAATAAGATACTCCTAAATTGATTTTAGAGTCATCACCATCGAATTTCACAATATTTGGCTTACCATCCAAAATTACAAAGTAAATTTAATAATTTCTGATCTGCCAGCAACGTGAGAATATTAGAAAATTAAATTTGCATTTTAGGTATTTGTACCTTAGACATCCATAGTTTTAACAAATCGAATGAAAGAATCTAAAGGGTAGGGTCACAGTCATAAAGTCACAATAAAAATATTGATGGGAAGGGCCTGCTCGGACGAAAGTTTTAAATTTACATCTGACACATTATTTGCATAGGTTTATATATTAATTCTATGGAATATTAAGTGGCGAATAAGACATAGCAAACATTAGGCTAGAATAAACTCTTGTCCTGTCCATTATAACTGCCATTGTTTGCAGCATTAACAATGAAATTGTGTCATGTGACATAATCTCGTAGCGTAATGATATCATGCAACAACAGTTTCTTTTATAATAGGAGGATCAAGCTGTGGTAGGTAAATGTTCTTTGTATGCAAACAAAATCTCCCATGGAATTACTATCTGAGGCCTGAGTGAGCCTACACAACCAACGCACGTACGTATTATACGTAATACTACTACTGTTGCGTTGACTTGGTCCACCCGGCACCCGGTCCACCCATACTAACACTGGAGTATACAACCGGAACGTAGAACCGATGATGATGTCACGGTGCATATTTAGCAAAACGCCATTTGGTCTATTTTCTATTCTGCCGATCTTTCAGGTCTACAGAACATGTTAACTCCTTCAAGATTTTAAATATTAAAATGTTGTAGCCAGAAAATATTTAGAAGAAATTCCATTTCTGAAAATTTCAATATCAGCATTTTGAATTTCTCTAGACGAATAATTCAAAGCATAATTGTCTGACGAAAATTTAGTTGGTAATTGACAAAAAGTTGCATTCTTATTACTACTTAATGCCTAGATGAGTTACGTATGGTTAAGGGTTATCGGAGCCAAAACGATTTCTTCACTTGTATATACCTATCAAAAATGTGAAAATTGTAGTTGTGGACATTTCAGACAATTTGGAGTAGATTTCAGGGTGGCCGGTCTTTTCTTTTGGGTGGGTCATACTTCTCCCCATTGGGAGTAAATTAGGTTATACGTACCTGTTTCTGGTACGAAATCTGGTACGGCAATTCGAATGAGAAGATGTTCACACATCTGAGGATGACTCCCAACGTATGATAGCTTAGCAGAAGTCACAACAATACAGGTCAAGTGTATAACAAGCAACGATTATGCAAGGGTGAATTAAGGTAAACAAAAACAGTTGACAGGAGACTGAGACGGTGAAATGAGGCAAACAGCGAACTTATTCGTACAAGAAAGCAGTCTCTGCATTTCCAGTTTCAAAATAAGGTTTATATATTTATGTGAATGGAAAAACGAAAGTTCAGCTGAATTACATCAAAATCAGTCGACATTCGATGGTGTATCTTTTCGTGCATTTCAAAATTAAAAGCTATAAATAGTTTTCAATGATTGCACAATGTTTTCTGTAGCCAGTACTTGCTGCCTCACAGTGGAGTGAGTTCGTGAGTCATCTGCTGTTCATACCTTTTCTTTTCCTTAGTTTACCAGAATATGAAGTAGACAAGGTCGGAGGCAAAACCCGAGGTACCTACAAAACATTCGTCGCGTAACACTTGCTAATACAGTAAAACCGTAAATAAAAATTTTGTTATGTCTCATGAGCATCTTACTAATCTACTACATAAGATTATATCTGACTGACCTTTGAATGAATTTAGTTCCATAGGTATGCATTTGCAGTTGCACTAAAGAAAAGGATGGCATCGCGCATGACAATATGTCGTTTAAATGATTACATATATAATTAAATAAAAAGTACAAATCAGAAATTAATTGTTCACCAAAACATGAATAAATCTAACATCCAAGGACTTTTGTTATAAAAATTGCATATTACATAAAATATTGTTATGACCAGAAGTATACCCATCTTCATGTTACTCAGATTTTCTGTAGCTATTTATAAAGTTACAATTTTACAAAATCAACATTTGAGGAAAATGGCTCAACGGAAATAGAGAGTTGTAGAGGAACTCATAAAAAAGGAGAAATAAAGAATTTCGAATGAAGATTTTTATTTCAATGTTAGTTTTTTTTTACAGGTATGGAATCTACAAAAGTAAAAGTCCTAAGAATCTATATTCTACTGCATGGATTGATATTTAATTTCATTTTTTTAGATAACACAATTATACTAAGTTAGTATTTAGTCTTTATACCGAATTTAGTAAAATAAAGCAACTCGTCCATCAGTATGAATAATACTATAATAGTCATACTAAACCCAGGCTTTTCAAATAAACACAATAATACTTTTCAACAAAATTTAATATACCTAAGTGGTAAATTGGCAGGGTTACTTATGTACGGCTAAATTGCAAAACCATAACAATACATGTACATGTATACACTTTTCAAAAAAAATTAAAGTCGGAAAACACCCTAGTAGATTCTTCTGTAGTTAGAGCCTTCCCTCTTTTGCCTTCAAAGGCATAACATACCGCCTGCCTATCCACATATTTGGAAAGTACAGAATTATTAAATTGATTAGAATCCATCCAAAAAATGTCGCCCATGACCAGACGACCAGATGAATGGCCCATATTCAAAAGTTGCATAAACCTTTGCATTTCATACTTATCTGAAGCCAACAAAGTGTAAAGCATATGAATATTCTTCGTTCGAAATTTGGCTACTACTCTTGCTTGTTGGCTAATGGAGTAAAATCTTTTCAAATTCAGAGTTTGCACTCGGCATACACCCTCATCATGTACCTCTATTCCTACCAGAGTAAGTTCCTTAATTCCTTTGGGAAAGTCGTTAACGTTCACGGACGTTACAGGATCTCCATCTTGGTTGAATTGAATTTGCAAAGACATCGTGGAAATATTTTTGTTATACCTAAAGTAAGGAAGTTTAGCGACGCAATTTTTACCTATTAATTTCACATCAACAAGGTTGGGCAGAAAGAATGGATCATCAGCAATAGTCGTAAATTCGCAACAGTAAAGCTTCAGTAATGATGTTGGATTATTAATTTTGGATAGATTGATCTCCACTGACTCTACTGTCAGTTCCTCCATTTGAATCAAGTTTTTGTCCAGAAACGGAACTCCATCCAATGACAACTTTTTTATCTTCCAATTGCACATTTCCCAGTTTCGGATGGTTATGTTGTTTAGGGTAACATTTCTTTCTACTTGATCATTGGCACAATCGGAAAAGTCAAGAATTAAGTTGAGTGATGTAGAGTGACGTAGATATACTTCTTTAGTCCGAGTCAGGTCAAAACAATCGTTGACAAGAAATTTAATCTCAGTACCGTTTTTCATGTACTTGTTGTCCGGGCCTAAGGAAATATGACTAGGTGACAGTCGTCTTCCACTTCCATTCAAAACAATTGTGCAACCATTAACATAGATGTCTTTGACGAAAACAATTTGATCAAAACACAAACTCAGTAAAACACTGGAATTATCATGCATCTCCAAGTGCAGTTTTGTAACGTAGGGAGATATTTTCGGGATTATGTCAACCGTCATCTTTTCACCGATAGGGCAGCGGAATATTGCCAATTTTAATTTTAATTCTTTCATGAAGTCGCGCACATCGTCCAAAAAGTTAATTAATTGCAAATATTCCATTACTCCTTGTAATACAAAGGACGATATTGGTGTAATTTCTTGTTTGTTTTCTTTACAGTAGTGGCTAATTTCTTTCATTTTTTCTAAAAGAAGTGTTTCATCGTTCGGGTCATAGCATCTTCTAAAATCAAATAAAACTTGCACTCTGCTTCTCAAGATTCTTGTTCCAACCTTCATCCAAAGTACGTTTGCAAGACGACAGTTTTTAATATCATTCACACTTAGAAACGAAAATAGATGCTCCACTATCTAAAACGACAAGGAATAGAGAATTTTGGACATTACAGTTTGTTAGAAATTATTTTATTTTAAATTGTTTATAAATTATGCTGAATTTTACAATTGACAATATTGCTTACGTATTCATTCTGAAATACTCTACGAGAAATTTCCTGAGGAACGTCATCAGCTGCAGAAGTCATCATTTGATTTTATCACCGGTGGTAATTTAATAAGTTAATCGGATTTTATATTTAGTTTGCCGCTCAAAAATTCCAAACTGGTAACTGACAACTGAAAACAAACAATGAAATGTTAAATACTAGACATTTATTGTTTATTGATTGACGACGACAGAACATTCCGTGCTCTGTCGTTCATTATTTCCTATTTTTGATTTTTATGCTGTCAAGTCAACTAATGGAATTGTTTTTTGCTGTATCAAAAGACAAAATATCTATCATATACTGCCTGCATCACCTGTGACGGCTGTGACTAGATCATCCTTCCAATTTTTATAGACTTAATGCGGCTAACAGCTGACAGCTAAGCGATGAATGATGAATGAAAGTAGTTGGAATTGGAATTGTGTTTTGCTTTACCTTTCACCGTGTGGCTTTTAAGCCTTGGAGATTTGTAGCTGAGCGGTCAACTACTTATTTGTAAGATATCAGAACAATAGTATATTTTTCCGAAAATTGTAAATATGGATAAATCTTTATAAAAATCCAAAATTATATCAAAATCGGCAGACTCAGTGAATAGTCAATATTGGGATAAGTGAAGTCACAAACATTTTAAGCCAGGTACGGATGGCCACGCCTTCTCAAATGTGTGCAGCTTTTAGCCACCTTACTCAGCTGCAGACTAAAGCGCTTGTTTACGTGCGGATGATTTTGAGTCAACGCTTAGTAAAAAACAGTTAAAATTCTGATGCCAAACGATGCTTTA
>JABASI010006827.1:0-10440 GCA_019776505.1 Tomocerus nigrus
AACATCAAAACCCAGTTGCCTAGACATTTCCTTGCTCCTTTTTTTGAAATTTTTTGCAACTCCGTACGTTTTCTCAAAATTCCGGAATCACGTTTTTGCGATTTTCTATTTGAATTACATGACCCAGCCACGGCGCGACGCTGCTTCATGCTATTCTTATGGGAAAATTTTAAATTTCTTGTCGCACAATATATCCTCCTATCTCAACCCGACTACCTTTCCTTAATGTATTACATATTATTACGCGTATGCCTTTGCCTACTACACTTATATTGCCAAGCAAAACATATTTTAACAACACATTACACTATTCGTAGATATAGTACTATGTATATTTATAATGTGAAATCGAATATTTCATACTGTGCTCATAATATTAGTGCACATCTATACTATTTTATAAATTGTGTTATGTAATGCAATTCTACTATGTATGAGAATGTCTCTGTATAAATGGATAAATCTATCTTAGATATGATATGATAGAATAGTGGGATATAAGGAGAAAATGCTAAAAAATTCATTAAAGACAGTTAAAAAAGTTTTGTATTAATTTTATCTGGCGTCGGATACATAATGAGCAGAAAGCTAAGGAAAACTCTCGCTCGACCAGTTAACTATTTATCAAAACTGCAAAGGAACCATATCTCAAATGCAAAATGTAACGCACAATCCAAGTTCGCATTCAATTCATTTATTATTTAAGTTAGTTAACAGAGATTATTTATAGAGTTGGGAATTTAAGGCTTTTCACTACTCTCCATTCATGATAATCTCAGCGTCTGAGAAATCTGGACTTGTTCCCAGTCCCAGCTCTACATCCAAAGAGAAATAAATATTTGCAAAGCCGCAGAAACAGGCGTATTGCTGTTCATAAAAGGAAAAGGTATCGTCCGGCATGTTTCCCACGACGGCCATTCGCATTTGCCATTTTTACTTTTTCTTAGGTAAATTTACAATGATTATTATTAGACTCCATTGCAATGCCATTGTAATATTATATTATGGTGGAAACAGATCTAAGTTACGATAGCGCACCTGTACCATAGAGTATCTAATTATTTTAACCTAACCTAACCTAACCTAACTTAAAATAATGAGATGCTCTATTGGAACTAGTTACCATAGCGCACGTGCAGGTGCGCTATCGAAACTCGAGTTGGAAAAGGAGACTTACTTCGTGTGAGTATTTAATTTGTACGTAAAAAGAGTGCACCGGTAAACCACCATTATTCGTTTATCATTGTCACTTACAGATGCTATTTTAGGTGGGTAAATGGGTAAATGGTGCTTTTGTAATTTCTGAGCTTTTCGATTCTGTAAATGTTAATTTTGACAGTTTGCGTCTTCCGTCTACCTGTAAATCAGTTCCTCATGTAGACGTCTAATACACAAGATAAAAATAGATCAAGACATTTTCTACTACCACGATATCTAAAAATGGCTGGCCATAAATAAAGTCTTCGGGAAATCCCAGTTTCCTCTTGCAACAGCGGCGTAGAAACGTTTTAGTTGACTTGATTCCGTTTTCGGTTTGACCCTTGCACAGATATTTGCACGCAAAACTTTTCGTTTGAAGCATGGCAGGGGGCAGGAGGAATTTTTATTATCCACAACTACAATCGGTGTGGCTTGCTTATGGACTACGCTACTGGGAAGCAAGTACGTAAAACGGGTAGGTACGGGTATTTGCACACTGTATACTTCATACTCACCTCATTTCCAACTTGTTTGTCATGTGCTTGTGGATGTAGATTATGTAGAATACCGGATGCTGTAATTCTGTGCGAGTCTTTCATATTTTCCTCTGTCCATTCTAATGCTATAGATACCTTGGTCGTTTTGAAGCTCTCTTGTTGACTTAACTTTAGCAAACTACACATTCAACGGGAAGGAGCCTTTCAAACTAGAATAATAAACACTTCAGCATTCATATTTACCATGCTTTTGTTTTAAAAATAGTTTTACTTACTACCACTGTGAATGTATTTGTTTTTGTAAGAGTTATTATAGTAACTACGTACAGTACACATAGCTCCTTTCAAATCCTCAATGTATAAAATCATTTTAATACTTTATTTTAAACACCTACCGGTGTTTACATACAATTTGTTTTATTTGTTATTCGGTAGGTAGCATATACTTTCACATGAAATAAGATGTTTAAAATTTTGATAGTTTCCTACTTCATTTGAAATTAAGGTACACGCGTACACTTATAGCACTACTAACCGCGAACATCAGTTTTATTATTAGCTACATAAAGTAATATTAATAATATTATTATGATTATTACGGCAATGGCTATCATAAATTTAAAGAGAATGCATGGGCATTTTTCGCTGTTCGCAGAAAATAGATCTGGACCCGTTGTAAAAAGTATCTCAAAGATCAGGAGAATTTTAGTTGGTATTTCGACGAATTTAGTGTACACATGGAATAATCCCAGTACGATGACAATAATATGCAAATCGGGTATTTTTATCTTTTCCCGTAGACAATTCTATTTATTCGGTAAAATAATTTTGTTTTGTCTTTTGTATGCGATATGGAATATTGAATCTCGCTGATGAATCATGAAAGCAATCTCATATCTGCCTGCATTGCATTACGGTGAATTTCGTTGGTGTCGGCGAAAATTGCTATTATAATAATTGAAACGATGGGGTTTCCACTGTCTATTTTCAAAACATGAAACAAACATTTGTTCTATCTACAGCGTTTCATGGAGATGAAGAAACGTGCTATTCATATCCTCATCATACATTTTGTCTCGGCATCAAGTTACGAGTAATTTTGAGCATTATTTTTAAACCCCAATTTACGTTACGAAGGATTTATTCTTACAATTTGCATTATAAGCAGAAATGTGTTTAATTGAGTTATGTAAATAATTTCTCTAGTTGCAGAAATATGAAACCAAACGGATAGCTTGCTTGAGATGAAGATGAGATTTTTTCCCCATTCTTTTGTATACAGACAGACTGATCCAAGTTGCTTCATGCTGATGGGGAATTTAGATGCCCATTCGTTAGTTAAGGAGTATCTGCATATTGAATGTAATCTGTCTTATTTAGTTTGACTGCAGAGTGAACTTACTCTAATCAATGGCAGCTTTGTACTTATTAAAATAATGTTGCTACATATCATACTTTCCTAATGTTCCCATATGTGTCATGTACTTAAAATAGGATGCTATTACTTACATCATAATAAGATGTATACGAAAATCACGTACGTGGCTCTAACATGCTAAAATGAAAGAAACAACTCCTCATCACATTCAGAAGATAGTTAAATTATTATAATTACTTATAATAATGTACATTTGTACATCAGAGGATTTAAGTAATAGCCTTCATCCGTTTTAGACGAATTAATTCTAGTTGTATGAGAAAGTGAGCTTAGTTGTAACGATAAAGTAGGTACATTTTATTTCGTTTTAAAGCAATGCATTATGCGTAGCGTACTTGCTACAGATAATTGTAACGCATGATGTTCTGCTCGATGATGGCAGAAGATTTTACTAGTATTAGGCATCCAGTTATAACATTACGAATTTTAAAGCGAGTGTTATGTTTTTGTGGTAAGTTGTAATGTATAAAGTTACATCCACTTACTCACACTCTATGAAGAATGGATGATGTATTTTTATCTGTACTATTATAAATCAAAGTATAGGGGACGGAATAAGCATGCTCTACATCATAATCTCAAAAAGAACCAAACAATATTATTATAGTTTATTAATCAAGAACACTCTAGCTATTAACTACTGCTAGCCAGCCTGAGTATTTTTATCCAATCGTCAGCATTGTATCCTGTATCATACATTTGCCACTTGCCTATGAAGGTGACCAGATGTGCTTAAATGAAAAAGTCTTTTGAATCTTAATCGTGACCTAATATTTTTCAAAAGCCATATCATCATATTTGTTTCATTTTAAATTACTTTGATAGAGTAGACTATCTGCAATTTTTATTTTCGTCGCCTTCATCATTGATTGAACGAAAGAAAACAGTGCTTAGTTTCACTGCTCCTTAATTACGTCCGGATAAACTATCTAAATGGAAGGAACAGTTCCTTGAAATGTTTAATTGTGAGTTGGAGGAAGAGAAACTTAATGTGCACTTTGCACATTGGGCTAAAGATGAGTCAAGATGCCTGCTATAAGAATGTATCACAAATCTCAACTATAACTTACCTTAGGAATATTCTAGCTTCTCGTATCCTATGGTGTAATTTGAAATGTATGTAAGTGTAGTGCATAATAATAATTATCTAGAGTACATGCTCGTAGTTTATACATAGGATAGGACAAATATATATTTCTAATTGAACCACCCACACAATAACGTGCTCTTTCATTCTGTATGTTGGGGAATAGGTAGCATGCAAGTCGTTAATGGGATCATACAGAGATATTTGGGAAGAGTGTGCTTAAGTGGAGAAGAGCAGAGATCCAGCATTATATTATTGGATGGATGATGTGGATGCTGTGTAGTGTGGATGTGGATGTAGGATCGGAGAGTAGCCTACCTATCTTATTATGATTACCGCAGCATAAGAGTAGAGAATAGAATAGCATCATGTTGTCAGCGAAGCGTGGTTCCTTTCACAGAACCTTTCCAAATCTCAAACAGCAAATAGCTAATGTAATGGGCAAGAAATGTATGAAATAAAATGAATTTTGGTCTACATGTGCAGTACCTAAACGTGGATGCAATGGAAACTCAGAAAGGATGATGTACCACACATATACCTAATATCCTCATGTACTACTATTAATGTTAATGATATGGAATTCGCAATCTATGTAATTCCATGCAATGTACATACATAGCTAAAGAAGCAGCTATCTACCTTACCTACATGCTATTATATTTTATTGCATTCTCTGGTAAATGAAATCCAGTGCAAAGCATTTGCTCTGTTTAAGCTCCTTCAAATCTGACTTCTCTATCTCCTCCAACTATCCGCATCTTTTTCTCATCTATTCTCTCAAATGCAAAGAAATCTTTATATTTAGAAAAATAAGTAAGTTAGACTCGTAAGTGATGCCTAATAGTATTATTCGATGAATATATAGGTATTCTATTTATTTGTAGACAGAAATGTATTACATACGAAACGATGTATGACATAATAGGCTATCAGAACATCTCTTTTTGCTGATACAGAAATGACTGGATGAACACGCATCGTTAAAATTGAGTCGTGTTCATCAAGAAAAATTATTTTTCAGATCCTAGTCCTAAGTAACTACTAGTTGATAGTGCTATCTGCATTCTGACAAAAGGTTTTCACTAAGAGCCTAAAAAATCAAGGGAGCTTCATATCAAGTCCGAACTAGGTATTTATTTGATACGATGTTCTGGAAGCAATGCATGAAGGAAGAGTGAGCTATTTATTTTTAAACCGTTCTTTTGTGATTCTTTGTGTGTTTGAGCAATAGTCTGGAACTAAATGTGCTAGCAAAGGAACGAATGTTACAACGACGACAGTTAAACGGCGCTTATTTATGGGCATTTCTGTATTTTTAAAATTGACCTATGGCTCTTGGGTTCCATTGCGTCCAGCCCAGTACGTGCCGATTGCTTGTCAACTCGATTACGTGACACACAAAGCCAATAAATATACATCGTTCGTGTAGCATTGTTCTTATTAATCTCGTTTGAACTCTGACCCGCTTCTTAATTTTCTGTTAGCTAATCATTCGAATTTACAATTGTGTCCTTGCTTTGTTATGAAATGCGAGCTGTTATGTTGTGTGTGTTATGAGTGCTTTGTCTGCGTAGGTATTTATTATTATCGGTCCGTATGGAGAGAGAGAGAGCAAACGTTGGGGCTCTACTTTATTATATTTCACAGTGATATGTATGGAGATAACTGGATGGTGAAACTGCGTGAGTAGAATGAGAGTCTGTTCTCTTTTTGTCTCTACATAAATAGTTAAATCTTGCTCCTATCCACAGCAGATTCATATTGCTAGTCACATTCACTCACATCCTATCAACAACGTCGCCTCACATTTACTCGCAGTCGACTCTTTGATTCTGTGTATACATGTCATGTAGCCACCTATAGATAGAGTCGAGTCACAGGGATTGAGACGTGAGCAGAAGATGATAACAGACATGACATAAGATCAACTGCTTATTCTGCACAGTGACTAGCCACGTCTGTCTCTCTCTCTCTCTCTAGCCATATCATAGCTATCATAACATAACATGCAACACACACCTCCATCCAACTCAAACTTCTCAGAATCCTCTAACTAAAGTAAAGTGAGATGAGTTGAAAGAGATGATTCGTAAGCTCAAATCTCTTTCCCTTCCTTGTTTTTACTCTACATACATTATTACAGTTTTATTTAGCAGTTCCTTGCTCTGCTCCACTGAATGAATATTATTCCTCCTTACTCAGTAGAGCCAAAGAAGCCCTTTTATTACCTCAGCCACTATTTCTAGAAAAGTTTCCATGCAAAAGCCAATGGAAATGCCTTTTCTTCCTTCAATAAACCAAAGTAGTCTCAACTGAGTATGCAAATTAAAAGAAGCCAGGAAATAATGATTAAATAGATGCATCCTTAATAATTCTATGCATAAGCATTATGAAGGTAGGACACACACACAGGTAGCTAATCTATTCTAATCTATAATTGATATTTAAAAGCGTTGGAAATTACGGAGGAAGATTTCGAATGTAGGGTATAAAGAGATATCCGTGCTTCAGAAGATGCTCTGTCCTGTATACATGGCGAGTGAGTGAGTGAGTGAGTGCTATGTATTATAATGGGATCTGTGAGTAAACTCGTTCGAAGTCAGTAAAATGTAGCTCGAATGCTGATAGAGACAGAGTCATTCTGCAAAAAGATCTTCAGTTTCTATCTAGAAACACGGTTCAACCATGCAATGAGCTGAACATCAGCAAGCCAGCCAGCCATCATCATCATCGCAGGAGCATTTTGGTTGGTTGGGTTTGGTTAGTTTACTTGACTGCATCTAGAACTGTGTTCTCTACTAAAACTCAACTAACTAACGCTACGATACGAACGAACGCACTTATGTATTTAAGAGGAATGGATGTGGGAGCAGAGTTATATTATATCTACGTAAACTCTAATGTGAAGTTAAGTAAGACACGTGAATTCTGTTGGGATGGAAGCGAGAGAGAGAGAGAGAGAGAGAGAGGATGATGTGGATGAAGCCAGACTTAATCCTTGTACACTCCACATCCTATAATAATATAATATCCTTAATCCTACTCCACATACACACACACAAACCACTCGGCTATACTCCCTTCCACTATTATAGCCATCAGAGAGAGAGAGAGAGAGAGGGAGAGAGAGATAGATAGATAGATACCTAAGCTGTTTTCGAGTGATGCAGAGATAATAAAGGATGTGGAAGCGAATAGATGAGTTTGACGTTCAAATGTTCAGTCAAGTCTTGTAGAATTTTGAAGACCGGAAGTGAGCGCATATGTTTCCCAATCAGTGAATCAGTCATCCGCTGGCTCGGCTCTTCTCTCTCTCTCTCTCTCTCTCTCTCAGCTCAACAGTCAAAAGTCAAAGGGAAGCAAAGCATGGGAAAATGGAGACGGAGAAAAGCCGACGGACAAACATGCATTTTGTCAGAGGGATGTTGTTGGAGAAGAGTTGCTCGCTTTGCTTACTTTACTCAACTCGACTCCTACATCCTATTATTATATGCACACATCTTATTATCGCGCCTAGCTACCTACTCGACGACTCTTATGATATTCTGCACTCGTAGACTCGTAGACCTACTCCACTCTCCTAGCCTCCTACTAACTCCTACTCCTCGCACTACTATACTCTCATTCTGCTCGTCAGACGACATCATCTTACTTAGCTCAACCAACACACTGCTCTGTCTGTCTCATCTCTTTTCAAATGTGCCCTTTTGTGATGGTGAACCGTGAACGACACGACGTCCTCAAACACCATAATAATAATAATATTACTTACACACACTCACATACTTCTGCCTCATATTATAATATAATCTCTTTACGTGTACGTACGTGTACACATACAGTTCTTGTCTACTTAGAGAAGACCTTCTTTTCCGTTGTTTGTTGTGTAGGGAGTTATGACGAGGGCGAGCTTATAAGATGTTATTCTGCTACCTTCTCCTTTGCTTCACTCCATCCTATTCTATTGAGAAGGATAAGAGATGTTCTTTCCAGGCACTGCCCGTCCATTTTAAGCCCTTATATCAATACTACTTATTATGTATGTGCTAGTTTAATCTATGGCCAAGAAGAAAACATAATGATGTGCATTGTGCAATGCACATACGGACACCATAAATAAATATGCATGGCTTGGATATAATAATATATTGCTAATCTTATAGAGAGAGAGAGAGGAAATGTACAGTAAGAAGTACGAACGGAGGACAAGGAGCCGAGATCAGAGTGAAAGAAAAAACTGGAGAGCAAAAAGAGGAAGAAAAGAGCAGTCAAGTATGTCAAGACAAGTTAAGCATAAATATGTATAGATGATATAGTGCACTTATATCATTATTATATATGAATGTGTAACGTATGTTCGGAGTTGTAGTATATGTCAGGATTTTTAGTGATATGCCATGGAATGGTTAGCCTTTGGATTTGGTGAGTATAATGATCTTATGTATGTGCACGGCTAAGATGTAGCTAGCTCTCCAAGATGAAAGGAAAAGGAAAAACCAGATTCTCTCACTAGGGCCTTCCTTTTCTGACAGAGGAGAGGAGGATGAGACGAGGAGTGCCAGGCAGGAGAGCACCCGACCCTTAACTTCAGCTTTCCTTTCCTCCACTCCACTCTTCCTATATCTGCACTGATCTTCATCTCCCTATACTTATACTATTATCATCATAGCAAGCAAGCACATTAACTCGGACACAGAAAGTGACTTAAAACGTCCCTTTCTTCTCGTTGCCCTTATTGTTATAGGAAGGAGGTTAGTTAGCCCCATCCATTCCATGAATGATTATGATTACCATATGGCTGGCCAACGCTAGACAACAACACAACAACTCAACGGGGCAGGCCAAGCCAGGCCAACTCGAGTTTCCGTGCTTCCTATTCCGCATTAGCTGCCGTTCGAATGTTCTCTCTAAGTGCCGTGTCTATTGCGTGGAGACTAAGTATATAATATTATTACATCTCCTCCCTATATCTATAATACCTACGAATATATATATATAGCTAGGTATTATAATATATTATATTATTATATCAAGTATATGAACAGTGATTGTTCTGTTGGGTGGGACTCCTTTTGGGTTCCTTGTTTTCCTTCTTCGTTTCTTTCCTTCTCATTGTCAGTCAGCTCATTCTCAAAATCTTCTTTCGTTCCTATTCCTACAGTAACAACAATAAGTGAGGCCTTCCTTGCCTTATATTTTATATTATATTATTATATCTATACTCCAGGCACTGTATTACTATTGCTACTACTAAATGTTACATGTATGTGGATGTGATGTGATGTGGATGTGATGCAGTTCCCTATTCCCTACATATCTCCATCTGTCTCCTTTCTACTCACAATATTATTATGTAGCTACATCTGCACTAAACTAAAGCTCGGATATAAGGACATGAGAAGCTATAAATGTCTAATCTCTATTATAAGGCTCTGCCTGCTTATATTATGATGAAGGAGGATATCTGTCTAATCTTTGCCTCCTAGCGTTCATCTTAAACGTCGTTCCTTCCATCCACTGTCTTCTTCCTCCGTCTCTCTAGCTAACTCTGCTGTAAATCTAAAATCCCGAAGCTCTGTGCACGTTTTGTTGTGAGCAGCCCTTTTCGTTCCTTCCTTCGCCATCATCCCCATTCCCCTAACTCTTATTATGTTCACATGTATACTTTTACGATACAACAATGCAAGGCAACACACCGCAATAATGTAACAAGAACGAAGAATCGCTTCTGCTTAAATGATCCTTTAGTCAGTAGACACTTCTCTATTCATTTCAATTCTATAGAAACCTACATTTTTTCCTTTCATTCTCTAATGTCACATTTTTACTTTATTTTCTTATATTGTCAACATTCACCTATATACAGGTTTTACCTCTCCAAATCCTTAGTTTTGAAGGACTTGAATTTTAACGCGTCTGTAGCTATTTCGTTGGACGTCTTATGAATATGAACCATTTTCCACCAAATTACAGGAAGTTTGCCATTAAATCTTTTATCATTTCAACTATGTTTGGACCAGATTTACTTAAGGACAGCGAGAGGAAACATGTCGATAAAGGAAATTGTACTTTAAATGCGAGTTAATTTATTTATTACTCTTGCGAGGGAACAAAATTCTCTCTGTCGAAATCCATAAAGGATGTATTATGCTACCTAATACTTCATGGCTGTAAAAACAATAATATTTATGTATGGATGTGTACGCTATATACGT
>JABASI010006828.1:0-10438 GCA_019776505.1 Tomocerus nigrus
CTATCTCCATTACTATTTCGAAACCACGCCACATGTTAATTTAGACCTTTTAGGCTATTTGCATATCATTTATAGTGCAAGAAGCAAGACATTGAAGTTCTGGGTGAGACACGAGACGCGAGACACACCATAAATAGATACCATACATATCATCTGCAAAAGGAGGCTTAATAGTGATGGATGGGTATGTTGAGGAAAGTAAAAAATTGATTTATGATGAATCTTGATATTACTTTTGAAAACCATTGTCAACTTTGTCGTCTTGTACCTTAAAATGGTAAGTGCATGATGTGGCCACTAAACTCTCTCAAAGTGCAAACTTGTAAGTAACCAGTTAAACTCTGGGAAATGCCAATTCCTAATACATCCACCAAGCCTCTGACATATTCATAATAATATGCTGCATGCAATGATATTATTATTATATCAATATTCATAGCCATATAGCTCTTGTGTGGCTATTAGATTAGGTATCGTATATGTCAATATGTCATATTAAAAGACACAGTAAAAGGAAAAGGTGGATTAGCTAGCATGGAAATAATTGCATTGCCCCGTTACAAAGGTACCTATACAAATAATGATGATATTACTATATTTAAAGCTTTCTGATTTATTGAAATTACCAAGATATTTATAGGCAAAAATAACTTTCGGCAATTAATGACTGATTACAATGCATGGCAGTAGTAAGGATAGGAACGGAATAATTAAAATTTCATTTAAAAAAGAGCGTTACAGATGTATAGGGGCCGCCAAATAATATGCTTGGTTTATCCTTGGTGGATTCTGCGCAAGTAACCGTTACATCACTTTTATCAGCTCTGTCTGGGGCGTGAGCATGCGCATGGCGTGAGCTAAAGCTATTTGCATTCATTTTGCATGATGGGGCCAAATATTCAACTCCCCATAGCTTAGCCTTTGGCGCACGTGCCTCGAATTAAATGAAATATTTATTTTTTATTTTATCGATACTATTAGTGACTAAATAAAAATTTAGAACTAATAACTCACACCTACATGTAGTTTCATATTTATTTATTGGCGCTCAGACTCTTTTACATGGTGCCTATTCGCCCCTCTTACGCCCCAAATTAGACAAATTCAAACCCATTCGCCAAAACCGGCTCAGGTTAAGCATTATATTATAGTCCATAAACATCTTGACTTTAACAAAGTGGGAATATGAGCTATTTATGCAACTAACTCTTCGTCTACTACTATCGTTGACACAAACCGATTGTTGTGTTATGGGCTGGCTTCCGTAAAGCACGATGAACAAATCATTATTATTATACTATCGTTGACATCCATTGGATTTAATGCATGGTGTAATAAAAGGTTTTCATAATAATATTATGTTAAAAAGAGGTTAGTTGGGTTACTAATAATAAAGCTAGTAATTTGACTTTCTGTAAACTGACTTTATTTATAAAAAGCTGTAATTAATTTTACTTTTAATTACTGCTTACTAATGACGAGCACCGCACACTGGGGGCGTCTCAGTGTATGTGTATGTGTCGGCAGTATTACTATACTATGTATATATAGCTTCACAAAAGTCGGCAGCAATTAACGGTGCATATGAAGGTGGGTAGTGGGTACTAACCATGTACGTAGTGTCAGTTACATTGTACCGTGAGTAAAATAATACTAAAGAATTACGTCACATATAACTCAGCTACAAAATAGCATCAGAATGGAAGTTATACATTTACGAAGAGCGTTGGTGGATCTCATTTACCAAAAAGTGACATTTATAATTTTGTATTTGTCATAGTGTATTTATCTAGATTATCATGCAATCCTTTCGATGTGTGTTACGCGTTACGCAGTATATACGTCTACGTCGAAATAAACGGTTTGTAACCAAATCCTGGTTTAATTTTGGCTGGGTTGTAACTTTAAACAGAATTGCCACTATTATTCTAATTCAGTAATATTTTATCCATATAGTATATTTCTAATGTGGATATACTTACAACACATAACGTCTGAAAGTGAATGCTTTGACGAAGTAATTAATAATACATGATAATACTTACCTACATTACATGTACAGATATTTCAATTCACTTCGATTGATTTTGTCGCTTTTGAGTAGATATAATTGTACATAGAATTGACACATACCAACCAACAAACGGAAGAATAATGCACATAAATAACTACGACATTTACCTAAATATACTATTTGTACGATATGCAACTTGTAATTTTTTATTTTATCCTTCTAGCAACTTTTCCTTATTTTATACAAATAATTGTAGTAGGTACCTACAGGATTTATAACGGATCAAGAGTAGTGGATTACAGGTGGGATAAATACTTTACTTTATATGTTGGTTGTTTCAATATTATCACTATCAACTTATATTTTAGATTTTGTATGTATAGGTAGTGGATTTATTTATATTTTTTCTCATTTGTAGAATTCTGTGTAGGACTATCATCTACCTATACGTAAGTACGTGCACATGTACATGTAAAGGTACCATTAGATGTAACTTATAATTTATTCAAAGAACTAACGTCAAACACTATGGAACTACTTGTTAAGATAATGGAATGTAGTAATGATTCCCTGGGTAATTCTCTGCAAATACATATCATTAGTACATACTCTATAGATATAGTGGAAAATGAAAACAATATTAGGATATTAAAATGGGGATTGAACATTTCTTTCTCCAGTTCGAATAAGAACTGGCAGGTTGTAGATGTTTAGGTGGTAATTGTTGTTCTTACAACTCCCAGAATGAGTATAATACGGAATGTTTCTTGTTCTGCCTGATATTTGTGCCTAAAGTCAGTTTTACAGATCACAAAAGAAATCGGCACTCTCTATGTCCTCTATGTCAGCTTTTCGCACTTCAGTCACAATCTTGTTTTGGAATTTTCCACTGGAAACTAGCCGGATCGTTGTCATTCCACAGAAAACCGTGATGAATTTATTCTCTAGATAAACATAGACAGTAACAAATTGATCAGGTTTACATGATACATTTGCAATTGTATTACTTTACACAGTTGCAGTGATTTTAACTATCTCAAATAAAAAATGTACTTGTAGTGAATACAGAAAGGTAAATATAATTGGAAAAACATTGTTAAAGTTTTTGCCATAAAATAGAAAATTCGGTTCATAGTATATAATCAAAAATAAAAATTCTGGACTTGTGCTAATTTTGGCAACATAAATATACAAGGAACTTCACTATGATAAGCTGCGGTCTAGAAGGGAACTGCATTTACACTACACGGTTATCCGAAAAATTGTCGTCACAAGTAGAGGGAGGTATCTCCCATTCTTATACAATCTCTCTTGTTCAGTATAAGCCAGTTATAGAACTATGGTGTGTAGAGTACGTGTGAATGAAAGGGCAAATAACATTATGATATGGTTTGTGGGGGATTTGATGGATTAGGAATTAAATTAAGACGTCTGCTACACGGAAAAGAGGATTAAGGGCAAAACGAGAAGTCTATTATGGTGCGGTAGAGTGTAGAGTGTAAGAGTTACAAGGAATTGCTTACTTGGATGTGGATCGTAGCCACAGAATTCCTCAATCACTTGCATTTTGGACGTGTCTAACCCAGAGGATCCTCCGATTTGGACGTAATCTTCCAATCCCATTTTGCCACACTGCATGGATCACCATTCCCATTCAAAAACAGCATACAAAAACGGAAAGAACGATATATCAAAGTTTTAGTAGGTATGTCCAGTTTCTAGAGATGAATGAATGGCTATTAGGTAAATGGATCGTGGTATGTGGCAGAGAATTCCAAGAATAAATTCCAAATGTTTTTCTTATAAAATCTATATTACTAAGTGGGAATTAGTAATAATATATTTCATATTTGCTTACAATTCTTTACCTCATCTCACTCTCCATCATCAAATAAAAAAATAACACAATGTTAGAGTCAGAGTCAGCTAATGTTAGATAGTACGTCAGATCATTCGTTAGCAAAGACAGAGTTAAAAGAGACACCAATTTCAAGTGTTAGTGTGTTAGTATGGTAAATACATAATATGAAGTATATAATAATATATCTGTACAATTTATAAGAGAGTTATTATTAGTTGTAAAGGCATAAGCAAAGAGAGAGACATGGTAGACAAGGAATATGAGATTAACGATAAGCCTAAGAGAATAAATGAGCCTTAATTATTTCGCTCTGCTCTACTGTATGAAATGAACAATTGTCGGATATAGTTTCAAATTCACAATAGCAGTGAAAATAAGGCAGAAGCATTCAAACACGTTTGTTAATTCTGGATGGCTCAATTTGTTTTGCGTCAAGCGATCTTCTCCACACTCCTAATTATAGCAGCAGAGGATATAACTAATTCGCAAAATCTCATTTCTGGTTTCATGACCTGGCTGATGATAGATTTAGCAGAATTATGCTGAGGTCTCCAGTCAGAGTCAACGAACATCATACAAGAGAACGTCATTAGTTACACGTACCAATTTTGCTTAGCATTAAAACTCATTTCAACGTGTTGGTTATTCCAGGAAGGCGTTTGATGTTCGCGAAACCAAAAGTGAGAAATCGTAATATCACTCATAAAAATCAAATCTTATAACAGTTGTGAAGTTATATTATCTGCTATTATCTGGGATATAAAGATGTTTTGCACAATAGGAAGTAAGAATTAAAAAACGTGATTAATATGGAAATCCTTAATTGGATTCATATACCATGATAATTATTAGAATTGCGACTACTACTGTTAAAATAGCTAAAAGGTATGCCAAAATTGTCAGTTTTGCTAAATAGACGCAGACGTCTCGACAGCGTTAGTAATTGGGTAGATGTTGTGAATTTTGCATTAGCAGGGGCATAATGGCAAGAGCTAGCTAGTACATACTACCATAAAGTGAAGCGAATTAAAGTTTTGATGTATTTAACAAGGCATTAACATCAAATCATGATATCGTATGAAAGATGGATAACAAAGTAAGAGATCTGCATTAACATTAATTTACTAGGAAATACAAAGAATCGGCAGCTAATTATATAAAATATCGCGTCAAAAGTAGGTATATAATATAAAAGTGAAAAATAGAGGAAAAGTTTCATAAGGTATACTGGCCATGTAAGTAAAATCCGGGCAGTGCTTCCTCTCTCTCTCTCTATAAATTACTAGGTGAACGTTTCGGAAACGGTAATCAGGTTAACATCCGTCAAAGTGTATAAATAAAATGCACGTGAGACGAGTCGGCTGTAATAAGTCTCGAGGGTAATGAACCATATGTGATGAGACAAATTATTAGGTAACTAAATATAAGGAATAATCTACCTACGAGTCAAACTCACAGTCAGATCAGGAGTAACCTGAAAGATTCTTTTCCTTTTTGCACATCTCATGATTTTGTGTACTACTAGTATTCTAATGTTAATGATATGATAAAAATCTGACTTTCATTAATTATTTATCGAATTGATTCAATTATCTGGTAAAAATGTTAGTCTTTATCAAACAAGAAATGAGTAGGTATCTTATGTATCTGTAACGTCCCTCGTTTATGTACGATTAATATTTGTTTTTGAAATGACTAAGGAGGCCGTAGATGTATACCTTATGGTATGTTTCCGTTCGATATCCTGAAATGTACTTTACTTTTGAACCATGGAGTCCAGTGCTCATGTAAATCATACGAATCTTGGCATCAAACAACGTAGTCAAGCTGCAGTTGACGTTCCGACCAAAATTTTGCAGGGTAAAAATTGCCTCGGAATCTTGAACCAAAACGTTGCAAGCTAGACAAAAGGATTACAAAAGATGTTTCATCATTATCTTGTTTACTCATTTTAAATAGGTATTGATCTTGTTTTCTATTTCAGAAATATTCCCTGATTTATACTATAAAACGGATACCCAACATTGTAAGCAAGGGCATCATTAATATGTTTACTATATAGCAATTCGGCCCCAGGGCCCAGACTGAGGTATTGACCTGTTTAGTTCACTTCATTTCAATGCTGTTATTGTATAATCTTCCAGGGCTAACTAAGCCTAAACTCCTTGCAACTTTATATGTGTGCATCTTTGAGAAGCTTACTTCTTCATTGTGTAATTGTATCCGAAGAAAATATGTAGGTAGGTTACAACATTCTCTGTTAGATGTTTAGCCTCTTGCACACAAGAACTGTTTCCGTTTTTTATTATTTTGCTCATTAAATATAGTTCCCTTACATTACTACATTTCGGGGCTATCCCTAATGCCACCGGACCTGTTTTTGATGAACACACAGCAAAATTGTCTGTAAATTGTGAGTAGATTATTTTTGGAAGAATCAATGCATATACAATTAAATACGCCAACGGCTATAGCGTGGGTTTGCAACTTCTAAGACTGCTTCCGACGGTGATATTCAACCTAATTAAATGTCACTCATCTTCATTTTTGGTTGGAAACTTGGGTAGCAGAGCAAAAACAAGTGTTTAATGGAAATTACTGGATGCAGTGTATACAGAACAGTGTGAAATATGAGAGTAGAAACCCGGGTTAGTATACTTTCGAGCCGAGAGGCAACTTCATAGCATGAGTTCCCTGCCTTGTAAATAGCGTGGCCAACTAATTTAGTTTATCACTGACAGTGGCAGTCTCTATTTCTGTAGAGGTGCTACAGGCACAATGATACTTCACTTTAAATACCAAACTTTCTACAAACTCAATTACCATTTCTTTAGAAACCAATAAAAGTAGACCAAAATGACAGTTTCCATTCGAACGGACTTCTCTGCTGATATATTGTAGCCGTCATGAAGGATCTAACAATAATATGAGTTTGCATAAGAAAGGATTGATAGGGAATGAAAATGACGTACGTTTTGGATTGGAAACATGTTGAATACGAATAGAGAATCCTTGGCCCATTGTAGGAATTCGGTATTGAATGAGAGCAACATTTTGAGAGGATGTAAAACTTTTTCTCATTCGATGTCGTCTGCGTGGATCCAAGCACAAGTCATGGAATCGCGACTCCAATGATTTTTCATGGTCTTCGTCACTGGGGAAAACTTGTCCGTTCAATTCCCATCCGTCTACTATCTGCGTAATTCAATATAAAGCTCAAATTACCTCCCATTCTTGTTTCAATTCTCGCTACATTGACTCTGCTCTGCGAACCTATTTTACATTTATTATTTTAAGACCTTCTTTCATTTGTGCTGCTACATGTTTGATAAGTTGAATCATGGCAGTATTTCTAACTAGGTATATATAGTTATAGGTATAGTTAGTGTATTGGCTTGCCATACACCTATTTACTTTTAGAAAAATGATACTAAAGAAGCAACTTGTAGATTACGTCGTATACATATAACATTTTATTCTTTCGTTCATCGTTTTTTATTTTCTGCTTTTAGTTGCAAAATTCTTTTATAGTCTGTGTCCTTTGCTGAATGAGACACTACATCTTAATATTCTATAGTCTCATAACACTGCATTCATTTATAACCACAACCTAATTGGTAACTTAATTTATCTTTTACGCAGATTGAGATTGATTGTACCCGATTATACAGCATATTATTATGTGTAGGTTAGTCAAATGCATCCTATATCTAATCAAGCTACTTTTATTAAAATCTGTTAATAATACCGTTAAGGTATATAATATTTAATATGTACATAGAACATACGACTTCAATCATGGCGATGCAACTACACATTAAATCTTAGGCAATTTTAGTTGTAGGCACCAACAAAACATTCATTTGTTGATTTGTATTCATTTGCCATAGAGGCTTCCTCAAGATAATTTCAAATAGATGACATACCATGATTACTATTATTAGACGTAATTATTCTAATTTCCACTTATTAATCGGGAACCTAACGGAACTTATCAAAAAGTTGATGACAGTTTTCAATGGTTTACCATCTGACTACACATTTGAGGTTTTCTATAAATAATTCATTCTTTCTGGAGCACTATGGGTATAATTTAGAGCTGAAGACCTTTCGGAAATCAATTTGGTTACTACCAGTCAGAACACTTGACAGATGTGACTTTGCGACTAGTGTTTGCAAAAATGTGTGGTCCTGTAGCATTTAAATATAAGCTTTTCAATGTGTATATTCAAATATACATAATTAGACCTTCAATTTTCCTAATGATCTTCTAGTTCATAGCCAAAATGCCACGAAAATGCTAGTGGTATGGCTATAGATAACGAGATTTGCAGAAACAATTTAGAAAATAGGCAACATAGGTGGGAATGCATGGGGCTCTAATATAGAAAGACCCTACACATATAATATAAACGCAATACACAATAGCATTTCGCCGGCAGACGATATTAAAAATCGTCTATTTTGTCCACCCACGCAAACTACTGTGTTGTGTGGGTTGTACCAGTGGGAGACAGAAAACGCCAGCAGACAATCTATATTGGATAATCAACTTTTATTTATGATTTTCTTGAGTATTTTCAGTTGCAGCATTTTTTTGAAAAGACAAAGGTTTTCTTTTATCATTTATATTTCCTTACAATATTTTCAAAGCCGTGATGCAATTTAAAATCCACATTTACTCGCGAGAGCTCAGTGACTTGCCTCTGCATGTCCTAGCTTGGAACTTGGAAAGATTTGCCACACAATTATTGTCTACTACAATACAGTGGAACTGAAAGTGGAGTTCCAAATGAAATGGTATAATATGACAATTGGGTTGATTTGGTAGATATACATATATAAGGAGGTGACCTAGGTCTTTCTATAAACTAAAAGAGAAAGTTAATAAGGAAGAAAATACTGCTTCTATGAAAAACATCTCATTCCTTTGATCAGAATCACTTCACAAGGGGAAGGACGAAAAGGATAGGCGACCAGTATTATGCATCGACATCAACTGCAAACAGTAATGAATAAGGTAAGGATATTATATGATTCCTTATATTTATCATACATTTTGGGAAACCCTGCTCCTGATATAAGAAAAGGGTCTAGTGACATTGATTTTGTTCCGGATTCCCGATTGCGATCCTCTGTGTTATTTCCTACTAATATTACTGCAAATAATCTTTAGTTATAATAACTTTCGATATTTCATATTTAAATTCAAAATCTTGAGGGCAATAGCGTGAAAACCTGAGTCATAGTACGCTGTTGCAAATAACTATATAGAACGTAGTGGAGTAGAACATCAAACCGTACACATACATTGTCTAATAGGAAAGAACAATTCATGGAGGTATTTATATGGCCTAAATGCCAGAACACTGTCAGAGGAATGCTTAAAGTCTCATGAGAAATAACGTGAGAAAATCAAATCTGGAAAAGTGTTTCACCTAATCTAAGCAAGCATACACATAGTGCGGATATTTAACAGTGTACCAGGCACACACATAGTGGTAGGTATAAGTATAATAATAGATTTCCAGCTATTTACATGGCATTGCTACTCATATATATCTTAGGAATGGCACGTGGCAGTAATTTTTGTGTTTCTATGCTGGTAACATCAAAAGGAACTCTTTATGAACGATGAAATCTACAATTTTCTGGCGATGAAGAAACAAGGGAATGCACTTGAATGAATATCTGGGATTTAGCCTATTTTATTTGTGTGATTGCATTTGCTACTACTACTTTATCCTTCTCCAGGCACTGTATACTAACCAAAATATTATTTCTGTGAAAAGATACTTTCTCGATACTATATACTCAATACTATGGTGTTTAACATTCTTAATGTAGCACCTATTTCATTCCACACTCCACACCTATTTTTAATATGCTTACGTCTTGATGTTGAAATCCTTTCAAATACATGATCATTTAAGGTACCAGTGAATTTTTATGATTATCCCACCAATAAATCCATGCCGTGGCTGTTAATCTTGGCCAAATGCCGTCGTAATGGACAGGAAAAGGGATAAGAAATTTCGGCTAATAAATGCTTTCCTGAATTCATTACTTTATAGTTCACATATTTGGGTTTACTGTAGTTTACCCACCTTTTTAGTACAGTATACTGTAGGAAAGGTATTTCCGCTATAACCAGAGAAACAAAAATAGAACTTACACTGATGAGTCCTCCCTGGTGACACTGAGCATCTAGGTAGTCGACAGTGACGACGACAGATTTGTCAGGGTCTGCCACCAAGTAAAGTCCACATGTGTCACTCCCTCCTCTCGACTTGTAATGAAAGACACCTTCGTCCATTGAAATCTTCACACATTCTAAAAAGTGTATCATTCGTATGTAAGTAGATTTTGGTACACATAACATAAGTTCATTTTGTATATTGCTTAAAGGATAAAGGATGGTGTTTCCACCGGTTCATAGTCCGTTTCATAGGCTGTAGCTTGTAAGCGGACTTGTTCCATTTTAATTTTGCTATATAAGAGCATTCACTACTGCATACTTATAATAGGAAACGCAAAAATATTTGCCTTTAAGGAAGGATGGC
>JABASI010006829.1:0-10436 GCA_019776505.1 Tomocerus nigrus
TTGCTGGTAAGTTCCTTGAATCTTTTCTTCTTGAAATTTTACCCATTGTTTTATGGCTCCGAAGTAATTCCCCAGATGTATTTGTCCTGTAGGCTGAATTCCAGAGAATATACGAAGAGGCTTCTTTTCAGAACTGCTGAAGCATCGGCATCCGGAATTCTGACGAAATGTTTCTCTGACGAAACTGTGGAAATATTTCGGCCTAAATGTAACAGAAATAGACATATTTCCTTATTCTACAATTCTACGTGACGTATTTTTACAATAATTTTGGGCCAAAGGTTAGCAACACTTGTTTACTACATAATATGTTCGTAATGCAATTTCACAAAAAGTCTATAATTGAGTAGAAGAATCCCTGAAAAAATTTCGCAGAAACATTTTTCTCCCCTTTAGAATTTAAAATACCGGCCACGAAACCGCTGCATATTCGGCGCTAAAGTCATATACATCCTGGAGAGAATTTAGTTAAAATGCAATCTCTTCGTACGTGTCTGAAATTTTTCCAAAGTTCAAGTGTAAAAAGATGTTCCATAAAATTTAATACTCAAAAAATAGCAGCAAGAAGTGTTGCGACAACTCCTGCAGTAAAAACGGAAAACGAAATGTAAGTATTTTAAAAGTTATTTAATTATTTTACGTTCTATTAATTTTGTAGGTACGTAAAGTCAAAGCACCTAGGTATAGATTTAATTTTGCATGTAAGTAATAGCAGTAAGCATAAAAGTAAGTACCTATATCTATATATCTACGTAAAGGTAACGTGAAGGTAAGAGGATGCTGAACTTGATAGATAATAATTTATTCGTAAGGATGAAGGAAATCTGAAATGCGTCAGCAATTTAAGATTTATTCATGTATTCAGTGATGAAATAATGAAACTATCGAATATATTTATCACCTTATCATGAATTCATGAAGACTGCATTGTCTGCCGTCTCTACTCTCTACATTAAAATCTATGCCTATATACATATAAATTCTGCATATTTTGTTTACAATTCTACATATAATAATAATTAAAGTTAACGCAGAATGTTTCAAACTAACTAATAATTTTGGTTTTTCCCCTAAAGGGTCAATATTACTTTTACTCGTGGAGACGGAACGAAGATCACCACAAAAGGAAAATTAGGGGACAATCTGTTGGATGTTGTTGTGAATAATAACCTAGATATTGATGGATTCGGTAAGTACACTATACTATATACTTTCTGGATCAAAAAAAAAGAAAGAAATTGCTGCAAATATCAATGTGTTAATTTTAATTCGGTGTTTTGAAATTAACAGGAGCTTGTGAAGGAACATTATCATGTTCAACGTGCCATCTTGTTTTCACTAAAGAAGATTTTGACAAAATCAAAGATAAGGTTACAGATGAAGAGTTGGATATGCTGGATTTGGCCTTTGGCTTAACTGATACGTAAGTACTATGAAGTTTCTACCTATGTTATAATATATGCCCATATTGCGTTATTCACGATATTCAACTTCGTCAGTGAATTATAAATAATGTGTACAAACATAACCACACAATGAAAAATGTGTTTATGTATTTAATGCATATACTAACCAACTAATGCAAATTAATTAAAGATTTATACAAGTGTCTGCATATGGCTTATAAATCTCTGCAGTTTATATTGGTTTATATATAGTACCTATGTATAGGTAATATTCGTCTATTGGGGCTGATATGTACATATTATGTATGTTTTATACTCATTTTATATTTCATTAAATCTTTTAGCCAGCTTAGTATGAGCTTATTGAATTATTATTAATATTTTATCGTATAGGTCGAGACTAGGATGCCAAGTGTGTTTAACGAAAGAGATGGAAGGACTTGAAGTAAACGTTCCGGATAGTGTTAATGATGCCCGCAGTTAATTTTCATGATGCTAACTTTCGAATAATGCTGAAGAGATCTATAGGTAATTTATAAACGATACGGCAGACCTTTTAACCTGTTACGTACCTATATAAAATATTATTCGTTATAAATAGATTTCTACTAGATATAAATACTTTTCCATATCTTACTGACTTCAATATATTTTGGTTGTATTTGAACAAAAAAACAATATCGGAAATGACAATTATTATTGTGACATCAACTACTACAGCAAATCAAGTAGTGTATAATATTATTGCACAGAAATCAGGCATTGTATTTACATATAATTACTTACAAAATGTCTTGGATAATTGTAATGTCTGAAGATGCTAATAAATTAAGCCATTCATTTTCGAAGTTATATTATTTTACCGACAGTCCCGTTCTAATTCATCCAACATTCACGTTTTACGGGTAGCAAGTTATTGTTTCTGTACTGGAATTTCTAATGAGCTGCTTCAGTAGTGCTCTTTTTATTTATTCCGTGACTGTTATTTCGTTTCACTTTATCTTTGGTAGCTGCTGGTTTTGTCTCTTCATGCTGCTTTCGACTGAGTGCCCCTCCCTTTTTCTTATCCCTAGGAGCCATCTTGCTCTTAACAGTTCCTATGCTGTATCTGTCAGAATGTGTAGGATCTTCCTCTTCCGCATCTGTGGCGTCTTTCTGTTTACTGTCATCAAGTAGAGGGACATTGAGAGCAATCCCAGTTCGCTTGTTTTCCTCCAGTCGTCTTTTTAGTTCTAATTCTCTCTCGGTGTCATAATACTTTTTCTTGCCGCGTCTCGGAGGTGCATTGTACAAGGCTTCTTTATACATATCAAACGGAAGTTGGCGACCCACACGGCGTAAATAGAAGTCATGAGGAAGGCAATCTGGAATTCGAGGAAATGAAGGATCGCCGAATCCTTTTTCTTTTTGCAAACGTTTGATTTCCTCGACCATTGGCCCTTTCCTTAACCCAAACTGAGAAAAACATCATCACAAAAAGTTTGAAAAATTTTATCGCATTTAATAAAACAAATAATTAGAAAGACCGTTTTTCAACTTACCCTAATTGCCCATTTGTATGATTGCTCAGCAAGGGTTTGATTATCAAGAGCCAAACTAACTAGTGACAAATGAGCCCAAATTAAAGGACTTGTGTTATCCACACGATTTGCTTCGGCAAATGCATTTTCAGCCTCTTCGAACTGTTTCATCTGAAAACATAATTATTACTTTAATACTTTAATCTAAATTCAATTTCTTTAATTTAAGTTTTTTATTAATCCATCAATGATTGAAACCAGGGCTCGAGACAAGAAATTACTTGATAGCATGTATTTCCGTAGGCCAGCCACATGTAAGGGGAAGGGTACATGTGAACACCCCGTTGAAAAACTTTCTTTGCGAGATGCAAACATTCCTCTTCGCCTCCCTGATCCAAACAAAGTGACCCAAATCGGAGGTATACCAAATGTTGGCTACTATTTTTATCATTGGGAAGCATCAGTGATCTTTCATAGCTTTCAAGAGCTTCAATGTGCTTGTTCATTCTGTAGTAGCAATGACCCTTCAGAGCCCAGAGAGTTGCATTCTATTTTTCATGGACAAATAAAAACATTAAACAATGAAAATCCTATTCCAGACAAAGGAATATCACAATTATTTTATGATTTTTACCATCGGATCAAGATCAATTGCTTCATTTATGTAATTTAGAGCTTCTGTTGATCTGTGACGTAAATATAGCGAAATGGATCTCAGGTACAGGTATTGAATATTCCGCTTTTCGTTCAAATGCACCTCTCGAGCTAATACTCCATCCATGAACTGAAAAATTCGAAGAAAAATTCAATTTTATAAGTAAATACGCGAAGGAATTCAAAACTATAAAGACACTGGTAATTCTAATAGTGAATATAGGGCAACATTTATGGTATACGTCGAAAAGTCTCAATTGAAGAAGCAACTGTGCAGTCCAAATGTATTCAGATCCATTTTTCTTGGAATATACTTTGGGAGTTGCTAGCTTCCACTTTGTAGGATTTGTATCAGGAGGTATCTCTACTTTTGAAGGTTTTTCTTGCGAGATTTCCTGTTTTGACGCTTTTTGTAATGATCTTTCCTTTTCTGATAACTCTTCTTTACGAATCTGCTCCGGTGGTCCTGCAGATGGAATCTTTCCTGGTGGTGATCCCTTCTTGGATGTGTTTCCGGGAGATACCCTTTTTGGAATATTTTCTGGCGATGCTAGATTCGGAATATTTTCTGGGCAAACTTTCTTAAAGGCACTTTCCTGTGATGTTAATTGAATATTCTGCTGCGATCCTATTTGGTCCTCTAATTCTTCGCCAAACATTTCGTTTTCTTCCTCTTCGTCCTCCTCTTCCTCAAGAGAATACTGGGTCGTGACTTTATCATCTCCATACATGTCATCAAATTGTGCAGCAAACTGATGAAGATTCTCTTCTATTGACTTTTGCTTTTCAACCTCCGGGGAGCCTTTTCTTTCGTGTTGCGTTTCATGCACGTTAACAATTTCATGTTCTTCGTCCACAACAGTAGGGATAGCTTCTTCTTCATCCTCTTGAGCGATACTGACATGTTTCTTTGGGACAAATTTAAATGGTTTAGGCACCGTTGAAGTTTGAGTCACATCCCAAGGAGTTTGAAGAGAAGGACCAAGTGGGGGGAGTGACTTGCTCAACAATTCTTCATTCTAAAAATCGAAAATTGTATTTTATATACTAAATTCAAAAGAAAATGATTTTCAGCCGCATAATAAATAATATCAAACTTACAAATTCCGTTTCAAACTGAAAATTAGGTCGAAGAATGTGTGGTAGTACAAAATTAGAATTTTTTCTCGGTTTCGTTTTTCCAGAAATGGATTCTCTTCGTACGAAAGAAGGTTCGTTTTCTACATTGGCATTCTTTTCCTTTTCCTCTTTAATAGTCGGTAGAACATTCTCTTCTTTGACATTTCCTTGCAGCCCAGTGCCTGGGGTCTTGGAAGGAACTCGTTTCAGTTCATGATGAATCTTTAGGCTCTTAGAGTCGATTTTGCTCTTCGATGATTGTTTAACTTTATGCGATCTCGGATCTGTAATACAAATAATTAACTCCCAACTGCAATTAAATATATAAAAATATCTGAGAAATTCTTAAAATGGTATCCCACCGCTTGATGCCAATCTCAATGAAGTTGGCATAATACTAGAGGTCAAAATTTCATGATCAGATTTGGACAGATTTTCATTTTCTTTCAATTTCATCAATTCTTCGTAATTCGCTTTGCTTCCAGAGGCATTTAATGCATCGAATCCTGTGTTGAGTTTTTTGAAATCGTTGTCCATATTCGTAACATCTCCTCCAGTAAGAACTCGGTGCATATATCGAGCATACTTGAAATAATAATCGGCTGCTACATCATTGTTCATCGTTTTGTAGACCATTGCCAGAATTACCATGCACTCAGGACTAGTTGGTTGAAAACTGAAAGCCGTTCCAATGCAATCGATCGCGCGTTCATCTTCATGTTTGGCGGCGATGACTCCTGCCATGATAAGAGCGTAGACGTGTTCCGGGTTTATGCGAAGTGCTTCTCTGACGGCAATTTCTGCCATTCGATCATCCCCTCTAGAAAGCCACATTGTGGCAAAATCCACCCAGGCATTAGGATCCTCTTCACTTTTACAAATTCTTTCCAAGTGAATTCGATGACAATTATCAAAATCTCCTTGCGCTAAAGCTTCTTCAGCGTAATTACGTAACCCCTCCACTACTTTTGATTGCTCGCTCTCGGGTCTTCGCTTTTCTTCAAGTCTCGATAGGGAAACGAAAGGATCCACTTCATTCATTTGAGTTTTTGTCAGAATATCGTGCATTTGATCCACGAGATACATGTACATATCGTGCAGGTAGCTCTAGAAAAGCATTTTTCATTATTAATCCCACAGATTTCAGCATATACAAGTATTTTGGAAAGTTTTAATTAAAAGATGGTGATACCTGGAAATCTTGTGTATTCTGAAAACCATTTGGTCGTAGAACGAGACATCTTTGTTGGATTATATGAGATATTGCATTTCGAAGATGTTCTCTTAGAATCAAATAGCGCCCTGTAGCATTCAGATAAAATAAAAATCCCTTTTTCAAGGCATCACACGAAGAAGCAGGATTGTCCGCCTCTGCCAATTCTGCATTTCTTGGATCATTTACAACTTCTTCCAAGTATTCATTCTGTAAATATTTGTGGAAATTGATTGTAAATTGTAATTTTAACGATATCTGGAGGACCATTACAGTTTTACGGAACCTACATGAAATATTTCACATAATTCAGCAGATGCTTGAAGGATTGACCTTCTGTATTTCGCCACTGCCATTTTAGAATTCATGACTTTCCTTCTCGGAAAAGATCTGTCCGGGTCTGTGATATAGTCCTTCACACTTTCAACATCAAAAAGAGATTAAATTGTATAATATCTTTGGTCTTTCAGTTATGAAGGCAACTATCTAATTATTATCATTTATCACACATATATTTAATTAGTAATTTCTAGTATATTTATCGCCTATTATTATTATTACGTTTTCGGGGTATCATCTTTGCTATAGAGGGGTATGATAGGATGGTCCATGGTTAACTCAAAAACAATGAACGGGAAAACTTCAACAGGTTTCATGTTTGTCGTAGATTCTCGTGCCGTTAACACCTCCATGATATCTTTAGATGGTTTGTTTTCCAACAATACTTTAATTTCATTTGCATTTCCATGACCGTGATGACCGTGGTGGTCGACTCTTGATCGTGTGTCATGCGTTTTATCTTTCGGTGTGTATGCGCTGGCATTTTTCTTCTGTGTGTGTTTCGAATTAGACGCTGAAGGCAAATGGGAGATTTTCGATTCCTGAAAATTACAATTTGTCTTATCAGAGTTATTATTAATTTATCTAAATAGATTAATGTAATCCACTTTCTGATCATTTTCTCACAATTAATTTAGGCGTTCTGTAAGATATGTGAATAATATAATTAATAAAATTATTATTTGTACAATCATACCAGGTAACCAGGAATCGAGCTTAAAAAAGCAGATTGTCTGATAATAGTTTTTTGTAAAAGAAGTTTATCTCTAGAAAATGTAATAAAGCATGAAAATCATTGCAATTCATGGAAAACAAGCGACCGGATTAAGAAGTTTTATTAGATCAAGGAAAATAAACAATTTACTGGTAAGGAACAAGCCGAGAAGCGAATCGAATACTTTTTGTTCCGGGGCTAAGTAACTGTGTCAGATCAACAAAAGCAATGCCGTGATAAACAATAATAGTTTCGAAACGCGGTTCCTCCGAATTAGAGGTATTAGCGGGTGCCCGTGTCCCTCTGGTCGTAGGTGTATAGGCTGATCCCGTTGCTAATGTATCTCTTGCATTATTAGTAGCACTTGGAGTGGTTCCCGACTTTTTCCTATTCAGGTCAGATGAATGTTCGGAATTCTCGGCACTACCATGTCGTCCTGCAGATGCTGCAGAGGATTTATGTGCAGAAATTTCTTTGTTAATCGTTATAGACACTTCCAGAGGCCACGTTGAATTTCTAGATGCAAACACGTTTTTAAATTTCGATGAAAAACAATTCAATTTTTTAATTTCCAAGTGACCAATTCATGTAATTCTAAAATTATTAATGTTTTCTGAATTAACTTGGACAAATCTTGTAGGGTTTTCTGGTATGTATTTGCTGGAATGTAAATTTTTCGCAAAGAATCCCAAATTATTTGAGGATCGGACGAGGTTAAATAATCTTTCCATTCTTCCGTGGAAGTAAGCATATCTCCTGAAAGTTCTTTCTCCGGATCCCCCCTATAATTTATTTCGACTATAAAATGAAAGCCTTGTGAATGTAATCAAAACTATTAAAAGTAAAAGAAAATTGGTAAAGTTCACTAAGGTACCAACTGCTTCCTGGAATTACAGTGGCGCTTTTAGGAATTTCAGGCCAATGTTCCAGAACGGAGGCCCAATGAGGAGCCCTTGCTGAATTTCTTTGAAACATTTCTTTTATACGACCAGATTTTGTGCGATTATGCGACTTGTGATGATGGTGGTGATGGTGACTGTGACCGTTTTCATCCAAAAACTGACCTCTTGGGAATACTAGATAAGGTTCAGAGTCTGATACCGGCAGAGTGATGAAGACATTCATTTCACTCCTAAACTTCTCAAGATGGAGAATTTCTTCAGGTAGTCTGTACATAGCCTCAACAAAAAGCGACATACTATTTCCATTTCGCAAGTGATGTTGTTCTGGAAGTCCACCCGAACAACTTACAGAGAACTGGAGCATTGGGGTACCACAATTAAATTTATCAGGCCTTTTCTCATTTTGTAAAATCCAAGGTTCGATATATTCGTCTACAAAACCCATCTCATTATTTACTAAGTCCAGTAAATCCAGACACATGTAGCCAATTGGAGCTAAATGGTAAAAGTCTGGCTCCTCATTTCCAGCTTTGCATGGATGGCGCCCGTCAAGTAACGTCACTGAAAATAGTCATGTAATATTTTTGAGGATTAAATAGATAGAATCTAAAAACTGCTTTCAGAGAAAATTGGGTCATATTTTCAGTGCAAATTTTAACAGTAAACTCATCTGGTGGGAAACATTGAAATTTTCTTACACACTACAGGATTGTCTATCAGTTCTTTATAGAGAACGTGCAAAACTATCGTTTCAGAGACATCAATATCAGGACATGCATCTTTAGTGTTGCTAGAATGAGAACCGGGTACTGGGGCACGTGTCATTGCTACTAAAGCAGCCATATCGACGACTCCTGATAGAAAGTGTCCGTAAACCTTTCCCATGCAGCTAGCTCTGATGATGTACTGTCCAGATTTTGTAGGATCACGACCATTCTGAAGCAATATTTAATTTTCATTATCTTATTTTCCAAACATAATCATCGGTTAAGGTTAAATATCTAGTTTTCATTGTAACAGTAACGCACGAGATTTTTTAATCTGTCCAGTTTCAAAATGAATTCTGCAAATTTATCCGAGTTAAAAGGAGTTTTAACAGGTCGACAAAATTGTTTCTTCCTTGCTTTTCTGTGTCTTTTTCTCAAGCTACTGATCCCCTCATTATGACCAGTAAACCATTCTTCGGCGGCGGCATTATCTTCCATTTCACCGACAAAATATTTCAATCACTTTCCAAAAGTATTGTGTGCTATTCCTGGACCGTGAAAAACGGGTAGAATGAAATCACAAGGAATGCTTGGATTAGCTTCTTCTTGAACAGCAAAAAACAACAAAGTGGCTCGCACATTCATTGCATGCGTTTGCGTGTTCGGTGCAAGTCATGGAAACATGCGGAGCTTTTCGCAAGCTAAATTCAGACATTTGGTTTCGGAGATATACATTGCTTTCCCCGAATCGCAAAGTTCCGATTCCGAGTGCAATTCACATGGCTCACTTAAAATAGTGTTGAGAACGAAAGCAAAAATCGATGAGTATGAGAAACATGCGAAGAAACAGCAGAGAATTTCATCGGCAGATCGTGCAGAGCAGACAACAAATTCATTCCAGACACACACACACAAATACCCTGAACACTTTCATTATTAATAAGCTTTATGCTTTCATCTCTATAATTTATCAAATAATATTTGCAAATTATTGTGCAATTTGTGGGCTACAATATTACCAAATTGAGATTCGACATTCTTAATTACTGTACAACTGAAAATAGACATTAAATTGACCATAGCGAATTAAAAGTAAGAAAATAAGTGTTAAACAAAATCCCTAAAGCAGTCCATTATCTAGTAACGGTGTATAATGAGATAAGATACCCAATACCAGCAGATAGCTATTATGTGTATGTGAGATGTAGTGACTCTGCCAGATGTTTATGTAATTGAATTGTGCAAGAAATATATAACTACACTAAAATATTTAAATAACAATCAAAAACTGGAACAATAAAGAATAGACTATCAAGTAATTAAATCTTTTATTCGAAAGCAATCGCATATTTTTATCCCGCAAAAATTTCAGCCACCTTTTTCTGCACATTATTGCACAATCTCATTTTTTCTTGCAGTCAGGATATGACACATACACACACATGAGTGTTCTATTTAATATACTCCTAAGAATAGACCAAGTGATAATAAAAGATTTCCCTCGTCCTCTTTCCAGACCAAAGTCCATTTTACATTCATTTCGCACACAGACAGCAGACACCACCAAAATGTGTGTGATGTTATTCAGAGTCAGACCGCCTCTATTTCTCTCTTGCTAACTTTTGCGAATCAAATCTTTCCATGTGGTTAATAATTGAGCTTGGGGCAAGTGTCAATCATTTTCTACTACAAACGCTAAATTGAAAATTACTTTTTGCTTTTTTGTGAATAATTTATTGTACTTGATGAAGACTGATTGCAAGTTCCCGAGAGATTAGCCGAACATACAGCAGTCCCTACTACTGTAGCAAATCAATCAGACACTTATTTATATAAGCTACTTATTATGAATATTTACCCA
>JABASI010006830.1:0-10435 GCA_019776505.1 Tomocerus nigrus
CTGCGAAATTGCCTCCTATAATTGGAGCTCTTGTTTTGATTGCTGTCATACTTCCATTAAGTCTATGAGTAAATCCTGCAGGGGCATTACGAAATCCTTTTATAGCTTGAAAAAGAATCACGGCCGCTTAAAACAAGAAAGTGTATGTGTAATTGTGTAGGGGTGCGAAATTATTGTATCTGATTCCGCTGATTAATCCTGATTATTCGATAAATTGTAAAAATAGAGCTGCTTTATCCCTACAGTCTACCTATCTGTACAGGGCATTAACTTAGGGTGATTAGAAACTTTCGGTCCCAAAAACGGCAAAAATCAAATTGGGTAATTTGCATAAGGCGGGGCTTCGCCTTGATGAACATGAAAATTATTTGGAAAAGTACTGGACACAAATCAACGGGACCACCACTGTACTGATTAAATTACTAATGAACTTAGAAATGTCTTTTACGTCCTCACCCTTGGGTGGAATGTTGATTGGTTGGTTACCAAACTTTGGTGCCTTACCTTGTCATAACGTCTATGAGGGTATAGGTGGCATCGCCACCGGCATGACGTATGACAAGGTACAACAATATTCCATATTACGGTGGGGGACATAGGGACATGAAAAACATTGCTGAGTTCATAAGTTGTGGTCCCGCACGTTGTTCTGCGTCCAGTAATTTCGAAATGAAAAGAAATGGTAAAAATCAATATATCGTACTGGAGTCAATGGGCGAAATTGTTCGGATGTAAACCGGGTGAATAATATGCCGACTCCTTCTATCATAGCTAGGAGAACACCGCCGATGAGAGCACTGCCGACCATTGCAGGTACCCCACTCCTAGCAGCGAGAATTCCTCCAGTTGCAGCTCCACTGATAATTGCATTCCAAGGATCTTCTTTCCCTCGCACTTTAATTAAGGAACAGTCTATTGTCGAAAATAATCCTCCCCAAACTGCGAAATTGCCTCCTATAATTGGAGCTCTTGTTTTGATTGCTGTCATACTTCCATTAAGTCTATGAGTAAATCCTGCAGGGGCATTACGAAATCCTTTTATAGCTTGAAAAAGAGATCCTCCAATCGCACCCATTGTAAATGCACCTCCTAAACATTAGTAAAAAATAAGTCCTAAATGAATGAAAATGAACTATAAAATCAATAAATAAACGTAAAAAGTAATTAATCCAATTACCGCAATCGTCCACAATCCTCCAAGGACTGTAAGAAAAAATGCAAAGAAACTATATCATTATCATTATTTATGTATCATTATTACGTATGCACAGAACACTCCTATCTCCAAAATATTACATAAATATGATGTTGAATGTTAAATTATGAACAGTATGAAGCAATCACATTCACATACCATGGTTCTCTTGCATATTCTTCCATTGGTAATTTTTTAAACTTAAATGTTTCCTTGTTTATCTAACGGGTCCTCTTCTTCAGCTGAAATAATAAATATGGTCAGAGTAGTCCATTTCATTCGTATTTATAAAAAATGTTTTTATTCATTCAACATTATCTATTATATTGTTATCATAATTTGTGAGAACACCAATAATTTAAATATTGAATATAAATACTACATTAGACTAGTGACTAGTGATTAGAGACTGAACGAAGAACCAAAATCAAACCATGTTCTTTAATTGTTAATGTTAGATGATGTAATAATTTTTAATAATAAAAATCATAAACACTCATACAAACAATAGAACGCTACAAAATATATACCTATTTTTATTAGCCTTCGATATTTATTCCCCCAGAAGCGATAGTCCTGAAAAACCGAAAAACTGCCAATTCAATCAGTAACTATTCACTAATTGTTAGTCTTGATCTTGCTCGTTCAGAGCAATTTGCAATTGATCGAATTCAAAATGAGCGCGCTACATAGAAAGATGTAGTAAATAATTACACGCGACATGCATCTGCTCCGCTCTGCTCTGCATATCACAAACTCACAAATCTCACAAACAACTCAAAGCCGCCGCGTGGTCATTTCATTTGCCGCTGAAGAAGATGCAAATACCTAAGTTACCTAACTATGCAAATTATTGGATGTCTTGTTGTGCAATATTTCTCTCGTTCGATATGCATTCGGCACGTAATATCGTATTATTTGTATAAAACCTAGAAAAGCCATATAATAGTAGTATAATTGTACATACAAATGCAACCTGTATAGGTAATAGTAGTAGTAGATAAATATTTTATAATGCAAAAAATCAGCATCTTCTGGTCTCGTCTCATCTCAATTTGCGTCGCAAAAATGAAAAGCTGCCTGCCATACTTACGGCAATGGCAATCATGCCATTTACGCAATAAAGCTGTCTTTAGCCAGCCAGCCTGTTACCTCATACTAGTCATACTGTCATACTCATCACACTTTGTTGCCCCAAAAGTGGTGATAAATGAAATACTAGGATAATAATAAACCATTGTAAAAAAAAGAATGTACAAAAGTAGCGGTAAAGATATAGACTGTGATTTACAGCAGTCAAAAGGTTATTCTGTACATTTTTAGTTTACGCAAATTCTAGTCCACTATATAGTCTTATGTGTATTTCGTGTAAGAAACACTAGCCCGTTTATACTATATACCCAGGAGGCCGTCACAAAATACAATACGAAGCATAATATGAATGCAAAAGGTCAATAATTGTAAACTAAACCCGTATTGTAATTGTAACGTGGATTCTGTACGTATAGGCTGTCCATATATCTATCTGTCCAATGCTTTCTATTCTTGAAGATATTCGTAATTAACGTAATGCAACTGCAAGGGTCTTTAAAATGAGACTTACGGATTATCTTTTGACAGAACAAGATGTAAAAGCTGTACATTTATCGATGATGTATGTAATTTTATTTCTGAATCTAATGATCAATTAAGTTAAGACGCTCTAAATACCTAATTGCTGTAACGTCATTTATATCAACAATTTTAATCAACTGTACTTTTAAAATTAATCTCACTATAAATAATGTACTAATTATATACGATCACTTATTTATTTGACTATATGATATGTAACTGGATGTTATATTATAATATATTATATTTATGTAAACCTGCCTGACTTACACCTATACCTGAAATTCTGTAATATTTTTTCGTACATATTTTATGAGCGACAGGATTGCCGAGAGTATTAATTAAATTCAAGTCAGCCTATACTAGTAGGTATACTAAATTGGCCTAGATACTGTCCTTTACTCAAATATCACGCTACTAATCAGAATACTTATACGAATTAAAGAGGTACCCATGAATTGAAAGGTACATACACGTGTTAAATGTATACTCTTACATAATATAATACTTAGAATAGAAATGCATATTCGTGTACTTTACTTGAATATAATATAATACATGTACCTGTATAGAATAAATAATATCAGATTAATGGCATTAATGAGATGCGGTATTCAAAACTCGAAGTAAAATTGGAGCAACTGAAAACCTTTTGTGATTTCAGGTGAACAGTTGAACACTACATAAATTTCGATATAAATAAGTAAAATAACTTAAGCAATAAGATTCAAAGCTTTATAGGTTTATTATTTTAAAATGCATAATATTTTTAGTGGTACACATTTTTAAAGGGCAATTACCAAAATTTCTCATAGATATTGTTGAATATTTTCTGAATGGTGATTCGTGTTAATGATAAATTTATGCCAAAGCAGGATTTCCAGTACAAATTTTATTTGCATTTAGCCATACGAATGTGTTGGCTTTGGCAGAAATGATGGCACCGATACAGTGTAAGGGTCATTATAATACCAAACTTAGTGCCCAGAAACGCCAGAAAAGATGTATGGGATTTTTTAATTTGGACAAGAGTCTTCCTTGCAACCACCAAACACACTTTAATCCGGAATTTAATTTCTTCCCTTCATTCAACTAAAATTGCTGCGACATAAAAGAGAGCTGAGACTAGCAAAACCAAGAACACACTAACAAAATTGGCATGATGGAGTGATAAGGGTTTAGGGGGTCGTTTAGCAAAACATGACTTGCACTCTGTGATATTAAACCGAGTTGATGCTTCTATCCAAACGTTGAATAGTCCCAAGTGCATAAGTATAGAAGTTTTCTGACTCAAGAAATGGGTAAAAAATGGGGACTTGTTTCTAAAGTATAGAAATAAAGGAAATGGCATGATTGAACTTTCTAACTTTCCTCTGTAAAATTTCCGAGTGGGTGATACGCCTCCTGTGTGTGGATTCCAATAAGAATCATTAAAAAGTCTTGGAATTTTTGAATATTGCTCCATAAACATTGAACTTTCACAATGAGCCATCCATTGGTCCATATCTTCTTCAAAGAAAGTCGAAGGAAGTTTCATTGCATTTTGGACGCTGGCTAAAACTTCGACTTTCTTACGCAATCTGACATTCCCATTATATGCTTCTCGCACTCTACTAATAATGGTATCGAGTACGTTACCCCGACAGTTTTTGCCGCCGACGCCGAGCCAAAATCGCACGCCGCCGCCGCCGAAGGTAGGGACGGCACGTCGCCGTAGGCAGCGTCGGCGCACAGCCAAAAAAGATATAACTTTTGAAAAATATGGGAATATCTGCAAAATTGATCATGAAATTCATAAAAATATTTAAAAGCCAGCATGTACCTACTGATCTAGTTTGTCACATCATTTGAAGCTTATAATATATTATTATATCGAAACCTTTGCCTATTTATTGTTCCCAGTTTTTAATTACCCTTATATCATTTGAAATTTTGAAATACCATGATAGGCGGTTGCCTGAGTACAATTTGTGTGAAATGTGTCGGGTATCACAACATTTATGAGGATGAAAAGCACGAGACAACCTAATTTTGAGCGAATTCTGGTTCCAAATATATCTGTCAATTTTCCTTTAAAAAATTTCGTTCTTCGAAATACCATGATAGGCGGTTACTTGAGTACAATTTGTGTGAAATGTGTCGGGTATCACACCATTTATGAGGATGAAAAGCACGAGACAACCTAATTTTGAGCGAATTCTTGTTCCAAATATATCTGTCAATTTTCCCTTAAAAAATTTCGTTCTTCGAGTGAAATTTCAATTATTTCATTGGGATTCAAGCACTATCTTCTTGGAGGGTGCGTTTGGCAGGTAGTAGAAGGGGTAAAATTCACGCTGCCAATTTTTTTTTAACATATTTCCATATAAAATCGAGAATTTTTGGGTCCACGCCGCGCCGACCCAATTTCCTCGGCGCGGACCGGAGTGCCGCCGCCGCCGAGGTGTTTTGGACTCCACGCCGCCGCCGGTCAGATTTAGTCGATGTCTGTGCCGTAATATCTTAAGCCGTGGAGTCCTAAACTTAGAGGTGTGTGAAATAGCTATGTCCCTTTATTTTTTTTTGATTGTTACGGTGCTTACTTCTGTTTAGCATTTCTTACATACAAACACTGGTGGAGGTAAAGTGATACATAAGATAGACGACGTTTTGATGCGTATTACAAAGTAAAAGCCAAAAGACCTGCTAAACTAAGTAGCATATAATATATTCCAAATATTGCTTCCACTGCAACTTTAGTGACTCTATACATATGTATTTGATCAAAGTTAAACAATTTTCCAAAATGACAAGGATTGCTCAATTTACCTTTTTAATAGAAATTTTTACAATACAAATTGAATTGAATAACGCAGTGGTAACAGAAATATTCAGTATTGGAAGAGGATATCAGATTGTGAAGTTCGTTTCACAAATCAAAAAGTGTATCAGCAAATGAAGGCAATCAACAGCTAACGGCACATGCATACACGCAATTAAACTAACTTTCATTTCCAAAGCTTCGTCTATCTTGGTTTCTTTGTCACTTTACCTCCGCCAGTGTTTGTTGTAAATGTAAGTAATGCTAAAGAGAAGCAAGCGCAGCCAAGAAAAAGAAAGGGAGATAAGTATTTCACACAGACACACCTTTTTTATCGAGCAGGTAGAAATTTTCAAATTTTAGACTACGCCGATATCACATGCAGTCCCTATAATATCGTTATATGCTACTGAAACATAACAACATGTACCCATACAGTATGAAATGGCCCCCATGTTCAAAATCACAGGTAAAACGCGTACATATGCCTAAACTTATTTAGGTACCAACATACGTCACTTCAAAAATGATGGACTCTTTTCGACATCTGTATAGAATATCTCCGGTTTTGTAATATAAATGTTGGGTATATTACGTACCTACCCTATAGCATAAGCCGCAAATCATTAGCAACTCAACCATTTACATTTATATTGAGTGCCAAGTAGGTAAAAAGGCAACAATATTAGTAATACTTTCATGAAGTCATTTCATCAAAAAACAGTTCCTCATTGCTCTTATCACATTCACATCGTACGCGGACACTGACATTCAAATGTGATTCAGTGTTTGATTTAATCTTCTGCATGATTCTCATTGATATAATGAGTGGCGAATTTAGAGGGATAATGGGATCGAGGTAGTCATAAATTTCTGCAACTAAAACCATCACATGGAGCGAACGCAGGACTGCAGAGACACGAATATAGAGCTCAATAATGCTTGCCATAAATAGGCTTAGCTATCCATTTTCCGTTAAATTCCGCTTAACGCAAAAGTTATTATATTTTTGCTTGTGTAAACGAATACGTATACTTATGTGTCATATAGACATTTATATAGAAATTATTCTGCAAATATGGAAACATGAAACTGTCTATAACTTTAATTTCGAAGAATTTCCGATCCAATGCAAATAATCAGCATAATTTGCAATCAAATCCTAATAATACAGGAATTAGTTCGGAATAGAGAATTATAGTGTTAGTGGAATGTAGTTTGCAAAAAGGGACAGTATCCATCGTTCTACCCTAAATTTATCAAATTCCGGGTATAGTACCTATGACCTATACTAACAATGAGGTAAGTATGTAAAATGTTACGGATTTTTTTTTGAAAAATCAGAATACGATATATAGTAGATGGAGATAGTAATAATATATTATCATTGATAACGACAAGCAATGTTACATATCACATTAGCCCCATAATGGACCGGATATCTTACTACTTAGCTAAATACAAAATTTGTTCCATCATTTTGTAGCAAAAGCAAATATTGCTTTGTATAAATGGAGAGGCGCTTTTGATTCAGTAATAATAACCAATGATTTTCATGCTTATAAATTAGGCCATTAAGACTTCAAGTTTTGAAAGCTGAAAGGATACAACCCAAGTAAAACAACAGTAAATGTTCAACAGTCAATTATTCAGGTATCGTATATCACATATCCACAATGGGTTCCTAGAATTGTTCAAATAATGTGAAAACTGGCATTACATTATTTTTATCTATATATAAAACACTTCCTTTATCCTGTTTTGGATAGAAAACCAAGAGCTAAATACAGGGTAGTCTCCCAATACTACTGTTGGGTTTTTTAACATACCACTGGACAAGACGTTATAAATGCATTTAATTATAAGGTAATTGCATTAGATCTATATCACGTTTATGTTTATTTTACATATTTGCGATTGCTACAAAAAGGAAGTTTCAGTAAATTAAAAGAGAATTTTATGTAAAAATTGATAAAGGTTATTTATGCATTGTAGGTATTGTGTAGTTGGCGAAGCTTCCCTGTCGAGCTGTGTCATACAGAAGTGCATGCTCTGTATTCTGTACTAACTGTGCAGTAATCTCAGGCAGGACTGGCACAGTACAGAGCAAGTACTCGTAAATTGATAAACAAACAGAGAAAGACAAGTCGCCAATTTAAGACAATGTAGACGCTTGCATGTGCTTATTGTTAAGTGATCGAATCATTCCGTCAACTCACGAAGTTAAGGTTAAAGCCAAGATTAAGAGTTTAACCGGTTAATTCGGTTAACNCCATTGTCTGGTCTGTAGTTGTACAATTAGATTGTGGGGGCTTTTGGGGTAATAAAAATCAGATATTTAAGTTGATATTATTGTTGTGGTCTTCTTATTGGCATCCGGACACCGAATCATTGTCCTGTCGTAGTTTATTCAATATTCCTTGTAACTAATAAAGATAGAATTTTCGTTGCCGTAATTAAGAATCATGAAAATCATCGATTACTGCATGCAGTGTGCCCCGGCATTTATCCAAATCCAAAACAATGTCTGCCACAAAAGAAATTCGCAGATAACCTATAACTTAATCGAAACTCTTTTTGTAATGTGTGACACTCTAAAATGTGGTTTCTTTGACTACGACCCCAAGAGTGCAACTCTAACTCCTACAGCACAGAAGAAAAAGAAAATTTTGACGTGTTGTGCCCTACCATTTTCATCTGTAGTAGTTTTTTACATGCTATCCATTTTATCAATGCAAGTTTTTGTTAGTCACCCATTTATCAGCATTGCCGAANTTTTGACGTGTTGTGCCCTACCATTTTCATCTGTAGTAGTTTTTTACATGCTATCCATTTTATCAATGCAAGTTTTTGTTAGTCACCCATTTATCAGCATTGCCGAATTATTCGTTTTAGTTGTAGGCACTGGAAGTTTGTTATTCAGCGTAACGTTTCATTTAACGGCCTTGTGGTACGAGCATGAAATCTGTCTTCTGTTTAACAACATGTTACGATATAACGCAAAATATATAGGTAAGTCCTTATTTATCTTGTCATTTTCTATCTTTTGGACATTGAACATGTCAAGTTATTCTGTAAATTAATTGAATGTCGTTATATAATTACAGAAATATTTCCTGAGAAGGCTTCAGTAACAGAATCAAATCTGCCAATGAAAATCTTCCTTTATTGGTTCAGGGCTACGATATCGTTTATATACTTTTTATTCCCCTCAATAGCATTTTCGTTAGTGTTCACAGATTTTCATTTCTTTGTATGTTTAATAAGGCTATTCAGAATTGAGCTACACTTTCTGCATTATCTCATTTTGTTTGCAACACACTTGTATTTATTAACATATTTTATTGTTGCCGCCTTCCTTTTTACCATTTTGTGCATTTTATTCATCCAAACTGTATTTCCTTGGGTAGACATTTTATCAAACGAAGCCGTCATCGGTGGACACACATCCAAAAGTGAGGTTATCAGAAAATTTTGTATTTCAAAACATTTGTATATCACGATGTTCCTAATTAATCAATTGGTGAACAAAATATTTATATTAGTCGTGCCTATTGATTTAGGTGTAATAATGTTAGTTAATGTGACATGTAACTTTGCAACGGTAAAAATGTACTCGATACTCGGACTGCCGCTTTATCTTGTAGCCCCAATGTTGTCATTAATGCAGATAGTTACGACATCATTTCTGCTAACTCCCTTTGGAAAATTAAATGATCAGTGCATCAAATTTTCTAAAAGTTGGCAAGCAATTTCATCGAATAAGATCTTACAAAAGGAGGTAGCATCATTACGACCAATAACGATATTCATTGGCCCATTTGTGTGCATCAATAGAGATACTACCATTGAACTTGGTTATTATGTTCTCAATCAGACAATCAGCGCAGTGTTGTCAATAAAATTATTTTCTCGGCATTTATATTTAAAATAGTGTTGGGTTATGTGACCTATATATTTGTAAGTATATTTGAGTTGTTATTAAGTTTTTTGAGTTTGAACATTAAAATAAAAATATTATTAGTAATAATACTAATACATAAATATTGCATAATATTTATTATTAGGTACTTAAATGGGACATACACCGACATAATTTACGGCATTTATGGAACTAAGTATCTGTTTTTTTTAGGGACGGACATGTATAAATTATATTTTTAGACCGTAAAAATTTGTACTACAACCCCCAAAACTTTTTTCAGACTACGGACGACCGCAATTCATGGGATTGTTGACCAAAAAGCGAGAAGTATTGTCAAGACAGAAGAAAAGCAAACGGCTGAAGTCATAACTGATACGAAAATGAAAATAATGTCATTAATTTTAAGATAGAAATTTTAGACCATGACAGTTCAAGTTGAATTAAATTAAAAATTTCGAGAGAACCCAAGAATCTAACTTGGTAGCTACTGTTAACCGGACAGAGGTTTTCACCATTCGTCAACTCGGCTGCAATGGTAGACAATGGGAATTTAATTAAATCTAAAGATTAGTAACTCTAAACTAGATGTATGAGATAGTTAGCAGCTATATTTTCAACTCATACGAATTAAGAAATCCTCGGCCATGGAAATGAATTTTTATAGGAATAATTGCAAAAAAATATTTAGTAACCATTTCTTACCGATGCGACATAACGTTGATACTCAGGTGTCAGGAAGTAATTTTGAAGTAGATAATGTTTAAAATGTATATAATCAAGGCTGTCTTCAGCATTGTCAGCATGTTGCTTTGCCCGGATTTAGGTTGAACAATAAATATGTGCCACCCAAACCATAGGCATCCAGGAAATGCTTACCACCTCGTGGCACGGAAAATTGTCT